>CAUYQV010098244.1:0-63320 GCA_963574575.1 Galagoides demidoff | reverse complement strand
GTCATTTTCTCAGTTATAGTTTTAAAACATTCTGATTCTACTCTTAGAGAGTTTCACTTGTACCCCTGTAAGAAGTGTTTGTGAGATTTAGCCACACTCTGGGTATATCAGTAGGCTGTTCTTTTTTGGCTGAGTTGCGTTACACACTTTGTTTATTCATTCTCTTGATGGGTGTTTACATTGTTTCTAGGTTTGGGCTACTATGAATAAAGCTGCTAAAAAACATTGTAAAAATGATACTTTGGAGATATTATTATTTCCTTTTTCTGCTGTATTGATAGGAGTGGAATTGCTAAATTGTAGAGTAGGTACATGCTTACGAGTCTGAACATCTAGAAAATGGTTCTGCAAAGTAGTTTTACCTTCTCACAGTCCCACCACAATGTTTAAAAGTTTTCGTAGCTGCACGTCTTTGCCAACATTTGGTGTTATAGGCTTATTTTGGCCTTCTAGTGGGTGTGAAATGATTTCACATTATAGTTTTATTTTGCATGTATCTGATGGTTAATGATGGTGAACATCTTTTCAAGTGCTTAATAGACATTCTTATATCTTCTTGGTTAAACCTCTATTTAAAATTTTCGTTTATTTAATCTTTCTGTATGTTTATTTCAGAATATTACAGGGTACAAATGTTTTTGGTTACATACATGTCTTTTGTACAGTCTGAGTCTACTTTATAAGTGTGCCCATCACCTAATGTGCATTGTATTGTATCCAGTAGGTGTGAATTCACTCAACCCCTCCTGCCTCCTCCCGCCTCCTCCCTTTTGTTGAGTTTTACTACCAAATGTGCACATGGGTATTGTTCTATGGTATTCAAATGCCACATTTTGTTAATTGGTGGGCATTTGGTTTGTTTCCACATTCTTGCAATTATGAATTGTGCTGCTATAAATATTATTATTTGAGTGCAAGTGTCTTTATAATAAAATGACCTTTCTTCCTTTGGATAAGTCCCTAATATTGCTGGATTTAATGACAGGTCCACCTTTAGCTCTTTGAGGTATCTCCATACTACTTTCCATAAGATAAGAATCACAGAGGACAATTTACAGGAGATGGATAATTTATTTGAAGGAATTATTGAGGAAAATTTCCCAAGCCTTGCTAGAAATCTAGATATCCAGGTACAAGAAGCACACAGGACTCCTATGAGATTCATCATAAAGCGGCAATCACCACCACCATAACCATTAGGCCAGCCAAATTAAACATGAAAGAGGTGCTCCTGCCAGTGGTGAGGAGAAACAGGATGTAACTTACTAAGCAGACCAACTGTGGACTTTCCAACTGAAACCCTATAATCCAAAGTGGGGACCCTTCCTGAGCCTTCTAAAATAAGGTGACCAGATGTCCTGCTTTTGGCAGGACAGTCCCAATTTTTAACAATTTGTCCCACGTTCTGCCACGTTTTTTTTTTTTTTTGAGACGGAGCCTCAAGCTATCCCCCTGGGTAGCGCGCCATGGCATCACAGCTCATAGCAAACTCCAACTCCTGGGCTCAAGCGAGTCTCCTGCCTCCGCCTCCCAAGTAGCTGGGACCACAGACGCCCGCCACAACGCCCGGCCATTTTTTGGTTGCAGCCATTATTGTTGTTTGGCGGGCCCCGGCTGGGGATTCGAACCCGCCATCTTAGGTGTACGTGGCTGGCGCCTTAGCCGATTGAGCCACAGGCGCCGAGCCTCTGCCACGTTTTAAAAAAGTCCCGATTTTTGGAAAGAATGCACGACAGGCCAGAGAATGGGAAGGGAATATATGGTTTTCGGCTGCCATATGGCTATTTTGCCAGAATATGAGTTTTATATTATTTTTGTTAATTTTATAATGTTAAATTTTAATAATAACAAATAATTGTTGAGAACTGATTATCAAGAACTGCTTATCAAAGTTCACATTGTTGATCAGTTGTTAGAATTCCACCACCATTGTTTGGACTTAATGAACAATGGCATTTTTTGGCATTTGCAATGATGAAAACATTTTGTAACTGTCTCGCAAATGATACACATCGTATTGTGTGCTAGCGCTAGTTAAGTATTGTCAACAAATCAGCTATTCAGATAATTTAGGTAAGTTATTTATTTCATGAATTTAGCAGACAGTTCTCCTATTATTTATATTTTATAGTGGCGGCAAAAAGTCTAGCACCAGCCTTGAAAGTGACACGACTTACAAGGTATCATTATTAAAAAAATATATTGATAAGGAAAAGGTTAAATCTTGGGCATCAGCAAAAATCACAATAGAGAACAAACGGCTAGAAATATTTCATCATTTTTGAAACAAACCATGTTCCATACAATAATGCACTAAAAATTGTGGGCTATGCCCTGTCCTTACCAGAAACCAATGCTGCAACTGAACACATTTTTTGCTATGGTAAATAAAGTATGGACATCAGAAAAATCACAATTAAGTGTTGAGACTTTGAAAGCCATTTTATGTGTGAAATATAATTTAACAAATTCTTGTGAAAAATTTCATGACCTTTTAAACAACGACAGCAATCTACTAAAAAAAATTCACTCAAGTGAGAAATATGCCAAATAATAAAATAATACTATACACAATCTTTTTAATGTATTATATTTGTAAATTGTACTTATGTTGAAATTAAAAAATAATTACAATACTATTTTTGTGTTCTATGAAAATCTTTGTTGCTCCATATAGACCAAATTTTTAACTAAGAACCCCACCCCCACCCTTGGTCAATGGTGTCCCACTTTACCAATGTTAAAATCTGGTCGCCTTATTCTAAAATAAAATAATGCCCAGCCTAAAATCTTGTATCTTGCAAAACTAGGTAGGTTCCTTATTGTAAAAAATAATGTTGGCTGCTACTAACACTTCTAAATATTGTGGTGGGAATGTGAGAAGGTACAATTACTTTGAGGAACCATTTCTAGATTTTTAGAACACTAAATGTATACGTGCTTCACAATTTAGGTTCCCTTCTCGAAAGGGAGAAATAAAGATTTTCCCAGACAAGCAATCTCTGAGAGAATTTTTGAAGACCAGACATGTCCTGCAGATCTCCTTTGTGCAACGGTCAGCATAATAAACACTCACTAGTGTAAAATGATGCAAAAGCTAAAGTTCAGAGCCCAGACGCCAAGAGGTGAGACAAAGTTCTCTAAGTATCAGTTTGGTCAAATTATCTAGCTCTTTTTATCTTTTATTACTATCATTAAAATTATTATTATTTTGTCTATTTCTTGCATCAGATCCTGAAGAAGTTTGGCAAAATTTCTAAATACATATATTTCACTTTTCCCTTTAAGTTCTGTATTTCTAGATAGATTTTGTAGCTCTGTTATTAGCTTTATACATATCTATAATTGTTTTGTCTTACAGATAAGTTGATCCTATTATCATTATGAAATAATCCTGTTTATGTCTAATAATATACTTTGTCTTGAAGTCTGCATTGTTTGATATTTGTGTGGCTATAACCAACTTGTCTTTTAGTGTCTTTTTAATATGTCTTTTATAATTTTTTTTACTTTCAAGCTATTTCTTTACATTTAAAATATTTTTCTTCTAAATGAATATTATCTATTATATTATATTCAATCTGATAATCTCTTCCTTTTAACTAAAGCCTTAATACATTTATACTTAATGTAAACATGGTCAGGCTTATGTCTCCCATCTTGCTATTTAATTTTTATCTCACTAATTATTTTTCATTTGACCCAGTTTGTCCCTATTTTCCCTTTCCTGCCTTCTTTTTAGTATATATGTTTTACATTTTTATTCTATTTTTTTTATTTTTATTGACATTTTGTCTTTAGTCCATAGTTTCCAGTCAAAGCCTTTTTCTAAAATTACCTAAGTTAGTTCTTTTTAGTTTTATCCCCTTTGATGTAGTTGTTATTGATTTGTAATATAACATTACAAACACTGAATTTGCAATATTTGGGGGTTAACTGGTTACTGCTTGGGTTTCATTTTGTGTTCCCCATATGGCCTGTATAATTTTAATTATTTGTTTGGGGTAGGGGGACATAAAGAGTCAAACTTATTTTAAAAGTTATACTTCAAGAATTATCATTCAAGGTGGCACCTGTGGCTCAAAGGAGTGGGGCGCTGGCCCCATATGCTGGAGGTGGTGGGTTCAAACCCAGCCCCAGCCAAAAACAGCAAAAAATAAATAAATAAATAAATAAATAAAAAGTTCATACCCTTGACATTTAAAAAAAAAAATAATTATCATTCCATTTTCATTCCAACTGATCTGTTCCCATTCACCACTCCTTTCTATGACTTTTTCATCCTAGCTTTATATGTATATGTGTCCAGTATCTTTAGTATCTTCTAAATGACTACATGTGTGTTTTATTATATCCTCTTATTTTTTCCCTTGAAGAGTAGCATACTATAGATACTCTTACACTTTACTGCTTTTTGCCACTCAGTTATATATTCTAGAAGACATTGTAAATCTGTTCATAAAGATCTTCTTTGTTTTTTTGACAAGTTTAATACTTCTATATGTGGATATGCCATTTATTCAACCACTTTTCCATGCATGGGTATTTAAGTTGTTGCTAATATTTTACTATTGTAAACAGTGCTGGAATTAACAAGTTTGTACATATATATTTTCATATTATTTAAAATGTATCTTTAGGCTAAATTCCTAGAAGTGAAACTTATGATCAGAAGTAAATGCCTATGTTTTTTCATAGGTATGGTCAAATTTTTCTTGAGAAGAGTTGAAAAATCTACATTTTCACCAGCTATGTAAGAGTGATTATTTCTCCACAGCATTGCCAACAGAATGTATCAGCACAACTTTTAATATTCCTAGTCTAATAAGTGATTAACACTATCTCAGTGTTTTTTACATTCTTATTATGAGTTTGAGAGCCATATTACATATTTGCATGTTATCTTATCATTTTTCTATTAGCCTTTTAGTCTTTTCTTCCTCTTTATTTTTAGACAGTGCCTCACTCTGTTGCCTTGTGTAGAGTGCTATGGCTATGGCATCATAGCTCACAGCAACCTCAAACTCTTGGACTCAATTGATCCTCTTGCCTCAGCCTCCCAAGTAGCTGGGACCACAGGTACCTGTCACTATGCTTAACTAGTTCTTGTTGTTGTTGTTCTTTTGTAGTAGAGACAGGGTCTCACTCTCTCTCAGTCTGGTCTTGAACTCCTGACTCAATCAATCCACTCACCTCAGCCTCCCAGAAGGCTAGGATTACAGGTATGAGCCACCATTATTTTTTCCCTCAATTTTTTAACCATACAATATTTTTATGTAAGCAAACTTAACAATCTTTTGTTGGCTCAGGACTTTGAATCAACTTTAGATGGCCTTTCCCTAACCCAAGACTAATGATTCATCTCCATTTTCTTACAGTACTTGTACTCTGTGTCTTGTGTGAAATATGGATCTATTTTTGCTACCCAGTTGTCCAAGAATCATTGATTTAAGAGTTTATCTTTATTACCAATGATTTGAATTATCTTCATAATTATTTACAGTAATAAAATTTATCTTGATAGTACATTTTATTCTCAGCACCTAAAAGATGTCATCATTCCATTGTCTTTTGGCTTTTATTGTTTATGATGAAAAGTCATCTGTAATTCGAATTATTGTTCCAATGCTACATTGTGTTTTATTCTCTCTGGTTTCTAAAAGATTTGTTTGTTATGGGCAGTTGTCATTCTACTAATCATTCTTGAAAGCTCTGAATATTTTATTTGAAACTATGTTGAAAATTTTGAGCTACTATTTCTTCCAATATTTCTCTTTACCTTCTTTCAGAGACACTAATTCATGCATATTTAACTTTTTTACATTATTCTACAAATTAGGCACTGTGTCCTGGCTTTTTCCCCATTATTCTTCTTTTTGATTCATATTTTAAGTACTTTCTTTTGACCAACTTAAAGTTTATCGAATTTCTTTCATTGTATTGAGTCTGTTTTTAGGCCAATCTTATTACTTCTTCATTTATGTTACCTTATTTTTCATTTCTAGCATTTCATTTACTTTGTTTTTTCATAGTCTCCATGTCGCTGCTGAAATTTCCTACTGGCTCACACATTTTTTCCATCTTTTTCACGAGATTCATTAGTACTTTTTAAAAAAATAATAGTTATTTTAAATTCTATTTGATAATACTAACTTCTGTACCATCTCTGGGTTTGTTTCCATTGACTATTTTCTCTCTTATCCATGTGTCACATTTTGTGTCTTCACGTAAATATTTATTTTATGCTAAATATATCATATTTCAAAAAAAAAGGTAGAGACTAAGTCTTCATCCCTAGAAAAGGGTACATTCCTGATTGTGACAGGATTATAGGTTAGTTTCTTTGTTTGACTCAGTTCTCCACTTCAAATGTTTCTTTATGGTAAAATAAAGGTTTTATTTTGTGTAAGACTTAAGATATGAACACTGACAGCTTTCTAGAATCTTCATTATTAATAGCTGAGTTGCCAGCTGTGCCTACCATAGGCAACACTTTCTGCATTATAGCTGACTGCCAGATTATGTGGCTAGAGAGTTCTAACTGCTCTGTGGTGCCACCATGAGCTTTATATGCCTTGCAAATCTCTCGCATCCCTACTGTTCTGTACCCAGTCATTGTAGCATAGCTACCTTGAATTTGATAAAAGTCTATAATAATTGATAAGGGGTTCTCTCAGTATTCATTTCCTTTTCTTCTCTTATGGAGGTGGATGATTTACAGTTGAAGTAAACTTTCTGTGCTTCTGGGGATTTCTACCTCAGTTATCTTGTTCTATGTCTAGCCCATGTATACTATCTGTAACCCCTCACCAAATCCCGGAGAAAGAGTTGAAGGGTGGGTGCAAGTTCACTCTGTGACTAGAGCTCTTTGGAATTATAATCTATCATGCGTAGCTATATTCTGGTAAGTTTCTCAGACAAAGTTTTAGCTAGTTTGTCATTTTTTTTTCAATTTATGGAAGATTCTTCCTTCTACTGCTCTATGTGGGATGAAAGAAACTATGGGCCTTCTGTGTTTTGTGAAAGACTTGTGATTTTCTGGAGGCTAGTTAATTTAGGTTTCTTCATATTATATCTGAAACTTTTTATGGGTTAAGAAGAAAAATTTATTTTGTAGCTTATTCAGATTGTTTTAGCGGTTATAATTAATCATGATCTCTTGTATGTTCTAACTGTACAATAAATCTTAGAACCAAAAATATACCTCCTGAGAGAAACCTGTAGCTTATCCATTCCAGTATTCTGTTTCAAACTGAAGCATCAGATATCATATCATAGAAGGAACTGAGGGTTACCTTTTAACATTAACCACAAATGCTATATAATTCTCATTTATCTTTAAATGTCTATTATAGATATTTATTTACTGATCTTTTTCCTTAGCATATTTATATCTTTAAACATTATAATTAAGTCTTCACTTAACATTGTCAATAGGTTCTTGAAAACACTACCATTAAACCAAATGACATATAATGAAACCAATTTTACTCAAGGCTAAATTGTTACAAATAAGAGTTAATTGCTATGGCATATTTCTGGTCACAAAAACATCAAAAAACTTCTATGTAATCACCAAGATACTTCTAATATTAAACATAGAAATGCACGTGAGCTATACATATATGTATGAAAGATTAATAAAAATAAATGAGATTAATTATTTACTCAGTTACTCCAGTTCAGAGTTGCATGTGTCGGAGGCCTATGCTGGCAGCTCAGGCACAAGGTGGGAACCAAACCTGGACAGGACACCATCCCATTGCAGGATATAAGCACACACCCACTCACATTTACTCATTTAGACGTTAAAATGAATCTAACATGCACATTTGGTGATATGGAAGGAAACTGAAGTGCCTGGGGAAAACTCATACAGACATGCAGAGAACATGCAAACTCCACACAACACATGCACAGACACACACCATTATTCAAGCACCTGTTCCATCCATGGTGGTCAGTATACTCTATGTCACTGTGCAATGCTTTATTTTGAAAAATAATTTCCAATTCCCATAACTAGTGGTAACCTTTCTGTGCTTCTCTACGCACAATCTCAGCCAAAGCTTGCTACATACAGCATATAATAATGTCTTCATTCTCTCCCTAGAGATATATTTTTAGCTCTGTACTTCTAGGACCATGAAACTCTAACTAATTAAAGTATTATCTGAGTATTTGCATGTAATGGGACTGCTCATATTTTCACAGATGGTTTCCTTTCACTGTCAGATGTCTAAATTTGTTTCTGGGCTGTATAAACCCTGTCACTGCCTCCTCACAGTATCATGCTGCTGTGGGAATAAATGTTTGTTTGATTTCCTATTGTTTTAGGGATATCTATAGAACTGCGTGTGGGCCTCAATTAGAGCATTTATTCTTCTATGCCTGTGTTAGAGTCACTTGGATGTTTGGCTGTGTATGTTTCTCCCTACTAGGATGGGAGTGGTTGGAGGTCAGAGACTGGCCTCCCACAGTTTTCCATTCTGTATTCCCAAAACAATCAGATCTCCTCCCCAGCAAAGCCAGAGTTGAAAACAATCATTAGCTCTCCTAGCCAAGCTTTGTGCCTTGACCCAGGGCTTGAAGAAAGGTATATTTCTCTAGGTATTCTTCTGCCAAAGGGCTTATCTCATAATTTATCCTCCTGAAGGCTTTGTCTTTTATTGAATTTCACAAAAGCACAGAAAACTTGAGTGGAATTCATTGCACATAGTAAGTGTTCAACACAAGTACATATTTTCTTTAATTGGATTGAGTCCCAAGAAAAGATTTAAATTTCAGTTCTGCTTCTTTGGTAGTAGTTCTTGCAGATCAAAAATACCATCAGGAGTCTTTTATATTTGATTTTGTAAAGAATTCTTTCCATGAACACAAGTACCTCTGTTGGTACCTCTACCCCAGCAGAGGATCTTGTGCCCTCCAGACATGCTAGGAAGAGCTGCAGACATAACACATGTATTCCTGTAGAGAAAGTTCTCATCATTAACCATATACATAGTCTTGAGTTTCTCAAGATCAGCTGGAAATGAACAAAGAAGTCTCCCTCCTACTTACCCTTTCCCCCAGGTTCTATAAAGTAGAAAACCTACATAAAAGAATAGAAAAAGATATTTCCTTTATTTGCCGTACTAGCATACAGTTGTGCCTCAAGAAAAGCTATGTCTGTAGCTAATCTTAATGGTTATTGCAATAGTCTGTGGAGTCTTAAATACACATTTACTCACTAGATCCACGTGAGATACTGACACTATACTGAGTTGCAAGAAAATAAGTACATTTACTGATTACCTACCATACAGGAAGCAGATGTGTATGAGGCTATACCAGGTATGAGGAATACTAAAGTTTGATTAGAATATCAGTGGGAGAAATAGTGTCCAATTCCTTTGTAACAAGAACTGTATGATAATGAGTTTTCATTTCATTACATGCTTCACAGACAACTGACAAATTTGACTCAGAACTCCATGGGAAAGAAGACTCCCATCCTGTGAAAGTCTAATTCTTGTCTGAGCTCAATTTAATCCCCTTCTGAGCCTTCAGGACCTCATTTCAGTAATTACCTCCTTTCCTCCTCTTCTCAATAACCTTTCCCACACTTCTTGATGTGTACTTCAAAAATATATCTTCGTTCAGCCCACATGCCTCTTTCAGACCCTCATTATGCTTCACGAGGAGGACTGCCACACCTTCTAGGTCATCTCTCTGCATCTAAGCATGATTTTCTGTGAATCCATTATTATATGTCTAAAATCCAAATCTGCCTATATCACTTCCCTGCTCAACAACTTTAAATTCCCCATAGAATGAATTCTTAACTCTTTTTGCATGGTAGAGTTCTTTATGATTGAACTCCATTTATTTCTCTTGATCCATTTCCCACCATATAACCATCTCTTCTTGCCTATAGTTTGCATGCTACATTTGATTTTTTATCATTAATACATGTAATAATCTTTTGCCCCCTAACATTTGCAAGAAACGTCCTTCTCCATCACCTAACCCTTACTTACTTCATCATATTCATCCAAGGTACCACTTTTTGTATGATAACTAATGACTCTTTCAGCCTATATACTTTAATCCTTTTCCTTCCTCTATTGTCCCATAGCATCTTGCACATACCTTAATAATAACACCTGTACCACATGGTAATTCAGCATCTGTCACCCTCATAAATTGTAAACTCCTTGAGGATAGAGACAATGTGTTTTCATCATTTTTACCTCCAAGACTTTTTACCTCCTGGACATAATAGACTCTCAATGGATATTTTATGAATAAATAATTCAATTATTTTCTACATCTGTCTGAATCTTATCCTATTCTTTAAAAAGCTTACTCTGTTGTATGGACAATACACAATAGGAGGAGCAATGATGGAAGCCTGGTTTAGTCACCTGAAAAATAAAACTTATTAGTTTACAATCTGATTGAATGGTGGGCAATCACTGCTAAATCTATTGCTTAGCACTGCTTAGCCAAGTAACTGTGTGTGTGGGCATCAATCAGTTATTAACATTGAGAAAACAACTCCAGGAAGGGTGAGGTGAGTGTGGATATGTTGGTTAGGAACAGAAACTTCAAGTATGTTACATACACATGCGCACGCGCACACACACACACACACACACACACACACACATTCATTTGACACTGTACTAAAAACCTGTTTTGTCCCATGCTCATCTTTCCTTCAACAGAAATTTATTAATGGTCTTACAGTATAAAGGTGCTGTGTTAAGTAATGGAAATAAAATGACAAATTATGACCAGACATAGACTCTGCCATTGTGGAACTTTAGTGTTCCCAGAATGCCTTTTATCAATGAATTATGCCCCCACCTCCCTAGAAACTCAATAATGTTTCCTTCCCTGAAATCCTTCCCTCATTCCTAAAAAAAGGTTGAATGCTCCTGGCACTGACTACCTTAACCTGTACCACCTTTCACAGTGTGTTGCAATGATCACCCCACATGAATATAAGTTATAGGATCAAGAAATGCTTTTTATTTTGTTTCTCAATGCTCAAACAGTACCCCATGGAAGGAGGTACAAAATAAATATATTTTTTAAATAAATGAGCAAATGATCATTTGGCATTAAGCAAGCATTCACTGCACTAAAAAGCACATATTTCACTATCAATAACCACCATCTGTGAAGTTGTATCCTGTTACTTTAAAGGTAATTTTCAAAAAGATATGTTTTACCACAAAAGGAAAATGATATTATTTTAATTCTTTGAAGCTGCAGTTTTTTTGTTAACTTTCATATTAGGTAGTCTTTAGGCTACTAACATCTGACATCCCATTACTATCCCATTTAATACTATGCCATTGATTTATATACCATTTTAATGCACCTACTTTATGGTAAGTTAATGTCCCTCAGGAAAGAGCTAAAAATAATGCGTAACAGAATCCATTTCCATAGGAGTCCTGTTCTGACAAGGTAATAGGACTGAACTATTCATCCTAGAAATTTAAATGCTAAATGCTTGAGGTGGGAGACTTAGACTTAACAATAGAATCTTGACTTTTCTGCATTTAGATAGGTTAGATAACAATGAAGGCCTAGATAACAGACTCAATATCAATTTTCCATATAGAATTATTTGCAAGATTAATAAAATATGAAGAGCTAGATAGTAGGAACATTGCTTTTAAATCTTAAATGTATTACATTTGAAGAAGGTATTGCCTGTACTTTGAAGTTAATATCTAGCAATAGCATTTGAGTGCTTGTGGCAAGGGCATCCAAAGATTAAAGAAACCCTTAACTACAGGACCAATCTAGTTAGGAATATCTTAAGTTTTTTTTATAAGTTAATTTAGCTGAACAGACCTAGAGAATAACAAGGAAATTAACAATTGTTCTAGAAAATGTACTTAGAATTTTAGTTAATATTAGTGGATTAAATGTGCAGTATGTATTTACCTTTACTCTTCTCCCAAAACTTCACAAAAATGACTATGAAGGATTTTTTTAAAGTAAAAAACCAAAATGTTAATGCAAACAGAAAATACGGCAAATGAGAAAGTATGCCCTGTAAGAGAGAACTTGCTGTCCGTCCTGTATGAAATAGCAGCCCAAATCTCCATTCCCTATCTGATTGCTCCACATACTTCTCTCTTAGTGTACCATAAGTCATATTATATTTTATGGCTTTATATCTATTTCCCTTCACTACAATTTAAGCTTACAGTGGGCATGGACTTTATTTCTGCTATTTTTTTTAACACCTTTTATAGAGAAGACATGTAGTAAATATTTGTTGAACAGAACATTGACACTTATTTGGAATAAGGAAAACAGATAGAGCAATGAAAACTAATTTATCAGCATAAAGAAACTAAAACCTAATAGGCTATAGAGATTCTGGTAAAATGCAAGTCAATTCAAACTTAAAGAATTCCAGAAAAACTCAGAAAAGTAAGATCTGGGTTCTTCAGAGGACAGAGGTGCAGGATTGGGGGCACCATTTTTTTTTTAATTGTTGACAATCTCAATAAAGAGAAATCAGACAACTAAATCCACCTTTCAAAGCCCCAATTATGCCAATAATTACCACAGAAATAAACAACTAGAGAATTTGTGATTTTTTCCTTTATCTTTGGTTTTCTGAAATTTGGCTTTAATATGCTTATGTTTGTTTCCTTTTTTCTTTTTTTTTTTTTCTTCTTAGGGTTAACTAAGCTGCTTGAACCTTTAAATTTGTTACATCAAAAAAAAATTGTAGAACACAAAAAGGCAAAAAAAATTTTGTTTCATCAAATGAGCTACTTGTAGCCATTATTACTTAAAACATTTTTCTGCCCCATTATTTCTTTCCTATATGAGACTCTAATTACATTAGTATATTGCACAAATATGTTTATCTTTTCTATATTATCCTATAGGTCCCATAACTTTGTTAATTTATTGTTATTGTTTGTTCTATTGATTTTTCCCCCTCTGTTCAATAGAACAATTCATTTTAATTGATCTATTTTCAAGTTTATTGATTCTTTCATTGATTATTCTGCTGTCAAGCCTATCTAGTAAATATTTTATTTTATTTTTTTGAGACAGGGTCTCACTTTGTCACCCTCAGTCGAGTGCCATGGTGTCATAGCATGTCACAGCAACCTCAAATTCTTGGGTTCAAATGATCCTCTTGCCTCAACTTCCTGAGTAGCTGGGACTACAGGTGACTCTCACAATGCCTAGCTATTATCGGAGAAGGGAGACTTGCTCTTGCTCAGGCTGGTCTCAAACTCCTGAGCTCAGGCAATCCACCTGCCTTGGCCTCCCAGAGTGCTAGGACTATAGGCATGAGCCACTGTGCCTGGCCTTATAAACTTTTTATTTTAGATAGTTTCCATTTTAGTTCAACATTTTCTACTTAGCTCTCTTTTATAGTTTCTACATACTTAAGGGCATGTTTTCTTTGACTTCATTGAGCATAGGTAGAATACAGTAGTTGCTTGATGTAGTAAAGTCCCTTTCTGCTGTTCACAACATCTAAGTCACCTTGGCTATGTCCTCTGTTCAGTGCATGGGTGCTTCAGGAGTTGGTCTGAAATTTGAGAAGAGTTTACATCAGGAATTCAAGGCTCCACCTCTCTCACATTCTCCTTTCCAGACCCTTTTATTCACTCTATTGTCTGGTTCTTTACACCATAAAAATTGTGGGGTTCCTACCAAAGTTTTGTTTCTCAAGCAGTGCTTGACAGGCTCTCTTGGGACATGCTAAAACAACCTCACTTGTTATAGCCTTTTATCTTGCTAGTCCAAAATTTGCCTGCTTCTATTCATTCTTCTGGGCTTTCAAGTGGTTCTTTTTGCATTTTATCTAGATTTTATAACTCTAAAGTTCAGTCTGGTAAGAGGTTACTAAGCCATGCTGGAAATAGAAATCTTCTTTCATCATTTTTTAATATCAAATTATGTTAAGGACTGAGAATAAAACACGGATAAGGGAACAATAGGTCATAATAAAAGCAAAATGGTTGCAATGGGTATCTAAAAAAGGTAAAAAGTGGATCATTAAATACAGTAATGAGGAATCTCTAACCAGGTGATTCTTAGAAATGCAGGAAGTATCTGGGTTATCTCTCAACAGGAAAGATGACTTCCTACTAGAATCAAAACCAACTTCTGCCTTTATGAAGCATCTGGTGATGGTATGGAACTGACAAGGTAGGGTCCATTTATTAAGACTTAGATCCAGGTGCAGAGAAACCAGGCAGAAGTCCATCCAGTCCCAGAAAGAGGGCCATGTAAGGGCAGGTATGCACTGAGGCTGAATCACAGTATGTTCAAGAGAGCTTCTGCCATGAGGAAGGGTTGGAACCCAAAACCTTGGGTATAGGAATGCTTTCAGAAAGATATCACAATAACCTCACTTTTAGAATCAGAAAGGCTAGAGGCAGAGCCTGGCACTATCCATTGTTATAAAACTGGCTCACAGAAATATTAAATTCCTAAAGGCTCTATTATATCCTCTCCTTAAGAAAGAGACCCTGGCTTATAGCTTTTGTGTTCTTTATTATAGTGCTTAACAACAGTAGTATGCAATCACCTGGGGATCTTTTTAAAATGAGAATTCTGGTTCAGTACCTCTGGAGGGAGGCCTAAAATCCTGTATGTCTAACAAGGTCCCAGGTCATGCTGCTGTGGACCACACTTTGAGCAGCAAGGTTTTATATGACCACAGTAGTAGAAATAAATCCCTTTATCTCCCTATTTGCCTTCAAACCAGGCAGTATCTTCCATATTCTAACATGCCAGCCCCTGTGTGGCAGAATACCAACCTGACGATCTAGCGCGTCCTCACTAACCATATCCTCAGCATCTGTTCAGTACGGTTCTCCTCCTGTGCTTTCTCTACACAGATGCATTTCCTAGAGAGTACTTCTTTCAAGATAGAGATTGTATACTTTACCTAATTCAAGGCTATTTATATACAAAATGTGATATAAAATATATAAATATTATATATTTATATATAATAAATGTTTGACTTATAAATAAATGCAGTAGGTTCGATAATCTATATCCAAACATGAACTGAGGAGTTTCAATAATTTTATAAGTAGCCCCAAACATGAGCTCCTAAGGAAAACTTTCAGAAGCTAACACTTCACCTGTCCTCTCCACACACACAGAGCACATTTCAATACCTTTAATAAAACAATGTCAACAGCCACTATCAGTGAGGGGAAGTGCTGACCAAATGAAGTCTGAGAGCAAGTGCAGAAACTTCAAGACTGCTAAGAGTCTACAGCTGCACCCTTCCTTTCTGCTCAGAATTAAAGTGAGCAAATGAAAGCCGCATCCCCCGGAAACACCTTCTTCAGGGAGGCATGCCACACAAAAGGGCTGCCATTTGCCTCTCGGTGGAATAAGTCTGCAGAGCCATTCACTCTCCAGAGCTCGTTGAGATTGGGATTAGGCTCAGCTGAATCTTTGCTTAGCTACTTTCTCTTCCCTATCCTGCTTCTCTTACTCCTTAAAGGTCTGCCTGAGCACTCTCCTGCAATAAATTATTTCCATAACAATGCCATAACTGGCTTCTAGGAAATCATACTGAAAACAAGGAGCAATGCATTAATCCAAAGGATCATATTTTGTCCCCTCTAATAAGCTCCATTTATTAGGTAGCAGGAATTCTGGAGTTTCGTGTTTAACTTGATAAGCTTTCCCTTTTCTTAAAGTATTATGTAATGCCTTATTTTCCTTATGGCTACATCATTTGCATTTCTAAGGTAAAGTTGAAGTTATAGTTGAGCCCTTCAGCCATGGGGTGAGCTGTGGACCCTTACGTTGTGCGCATTAGGTGAGAGCTTACCAATCCCCCTCATTTCTGTCCTTTCCCCTTTTGCTCTTCTCCCTTTCTCCCCATTTGAATATACTTGTATTTTTCCTTTGTGTGGGTAATTATTTTTCTGTTGGTTTTATATTAGTATTGAGTACAATGGATATTTGTTTTTTCATTCTTATTATGCTTTACGTTTCAACTTCATCCAGGTTGACACAAAAACTGTAAAGTCTCCATGTTCTCTATGGCTTAATAGTAAGTCCATTGTATACATATGCCACAGTTTATTAGTCTATTCATGTGTTGATAGGCACTTGGGTTGATTCCACACCCTGGAAATTATGAATTGGGCTACTATAAACACTTGAATGCAAATGTCCTTAGAGTAAAATGATTTTTTTTTTCTACTGAGTAGACACCTAATAATAGGATTGTGGGATTAAATGGAAGGTTTACTTTTAGCTCTTTAAGGATTCTCCATACTTCTTTCCAAAGAAACTGTGTTAGTTTGCAGTCCCTCCAGAAGTAGAAGGAAGTATTCCCTTCTCTCCACATCCATGCCCACGTCTGCAGCTTTGGGATTTTGTGATGTGGGCTATTCTCATTGGGATTAAGTGGTATCTCAGAGTGGTTTTGATTTGCCTTTGTCTGATGATTAGGGATGAAGAACATTTTTTCATGTGTTTGTTGATCATTCCTCTGTCTTATTCAGAGAAGTCTCTCATCAAGTCTCTTGCCCACTTATCAATGGGATTGTTTACTCTTTTGTTATTAATTTGAGCTCTCTGTAGATTCTAGTTATCAGCCCTTTGTCAGATTCATAGCTGCAGATATCGTCTCCCATTGTAAAGACTGTTTGCTTTAGTATTGTACCCTTGGCTGTGCAGAAGCTTTTTAGCTTGATCATGTCCCATTCATTTACTTTTTGTGTTGGTGTAATTTCCAAGGTGAGGCTTTTTTCATTAACTATTTTCCCAAGGTGATGGTATTGAGTTTTTCCCATATTTCTTCCAGAGTTTTTGTTTCATGTCTTAAATTTAAATCTTTTATCCAGTGAGAGTTAATTTTTGTCAGTGCTGAGAGTATGTGTCAGTTTCAAGTCTTCTACATGTGGCTAACCAGTTCTCCCAGCACCATTTATTAAGTAAGGATTATTTCCCCAGTATATGCTTTTGTTTGTTTTATCAAAGACCAGATGGTGATATATGGGTTCATCTATATAGATTTGCTATACTATTCCATAGTTCTGTGCCTCTATTTTTGTGCCAGTGCCATGCTGTTTTGATCACTGTAGCCTTATAGTATAACCTGAACTCTGGTAACATGATGCATCAAGATTTGTGTTTATTTTATGCCTCTGGGCATATTGTGGCACATTATGCCTTAGGAAATAAGGCTAATACTTATTGAATATGTACAATGCATCTAGAGTCTATAATAAGTGCTTATTTAGTACAAAGACATTTAAGTCTCACTACTATAGTCTAAGGTAAATTCTATTATTATCATGTCCATTTTACATACAAAGTGAAATATTAACTAGAAAGGTTACTCTGTCTCAAGGTCACATCTAGGTCTATGCTAATCCAGAGCCCTAGATCTTAACTACTATATTGCACTCCTCTCCATTAACAAGCCAGGGCTATGCAAAATGATGACTGAAACAACTAAATAATTTGGAAAAAAATTTCACAAACTATCTACTTAACATATTCACTGGCATAAATCATGAAATTCCACATCAATTTAGTTAATTGTAATGTCTTCAACCCCTCCTGCCTAGAGGAAGCTGGGTGAAGATCAGATTTGCCTAGGGCATTTCTCATGGTACTGGGGTAGGACTTAAGGGTCTGGTATCTCTTGCCCTGTATCTCAGGAGGCAGATATAAGTTCACATATTGGAGGAGGCTCATGTCTAAAACTGGCATAGCATTGTAGGTAGCATGCTCCCTCAGGGTCTGAGAAATAGACCCTGAGATAAGGACTTAAGTAGAGTTAGTTTATTCAGGAGGTGATTCTAGAAAGTACCAGTAGAGGAGGGAAAAACCGAGTCAAAGAGAGTCTCTGGGAGATGATAAACACATCTCAGAATTAGCTCATTTTAGAGGCAAGAAAGGTGGGGAATTTATCCATGAATGCCCATCTGTCATTGATGATGGTTGATTTCCTTAAAGAGATGTTACCCCCTGAGGCCTCTTCCCATTGTGGGAGGAGGCTCAATGTGTTCCTGCAGCATGAGAAGGCGCTCGGGCAGAGAACCCCAGTGCTCTCAGTAAGGAGCATGCACCTGTAAGGGGTGTGCACGTCAAAGGAATGTGGAGAGGAACTGACAGCATCCGCCACCAAGAGCAAGCTAAAACTGGGTCATGGAGCAAAGGTTAGAAGGGAAAGCAAGGGCCATGGTATGTGGCCAACACAGAGCTTGTTGAGAGCACAAGAGAGGTCAAGGTGAGAAAGAACGGAGGAAGTCAATTAGAGTTAGGCTGAAGCAATTGAAGCAGCTGCTGCTGGCTGCTGAGATACACACACCCAGCTTGTGTTGGTATATTGGACCCATTTAGTGGGGACAGAGGTGATAGACTACTAGGATAACAAGTGGGAATTCATATTTAGTGGCATATCTACCATTCCTAAGACCATCTGTGAAATGGCAAAGGTATTTACCTGCCACCAGAGTGGGAGGATAAATATCCCCAATCCCTTTAGAAGAAAATAGTCACTATTCTGCATAAAGGTGCTCCTAACCAGAAGTGCAAAAATCTCACAGAATCCTCTACAAGGTCAGACAACTGAGTTCATGAACTCATCCCAGAAAAAGTGGTGTATACCTCATTGCTGAACATCACTACAGTCATCAGATGGCCAAGGGGAGGACCTCAAAGGTGACCATAGTGACATTCGGCAATATAAGGTTACATAGCACTTTTTCTAGGATGAGTTCACGAACTTAATTGTCCATCCCTCCTTCTATGCACAAGTGTGTGTCCTGTGAGGCCAATTTAATTTCTGGCTTCAAGTCTAAGTAAAATGTTTTGCATCCTAAATCCCACTAAGGAACATTGCTGATATTATGGGGGTATTTTGCTCACATTTTATTTACTTGACTCACTCTTAAGCTAGGGTAGGTGCAGTTTAAGACTTAGGATGTAGAAGGATTCCGTGCTCAAATGAACCACTCTTGTAAAACTGTAAAACTAATGTTTCATCAACTGGCCAGGTGCATTAGGTTCCAAACTTAGAACTCCATTGTGTTCCTTAAATTTATTAACAGAAGGAACAATTAGAAATCAAGGAGGTGCTAAGATGGCCAGTGAGATATCAGATGGTGTCCAGGGACTCTTTTAGGAGGAAAATGAGTGAAAACTTGATGATCTTGTACTAGACTTTATTAATAATAAGATACTCCAAATTAAGCTAATGTAATTCTGTTAGAGCAGCACAGTGGATCAAGGTAGTTGCCAAAATAATTAGAAAGAGAAAGTAAAGTTTTAGCAAGATAAAGAAAGTTTATTAACAATTGACACAGCAAGCCAGGCCTTGTCCTCGTGACTGCAGGCTCCATAGAAAGTGCAGTTTGGGGTTTTATGCACAATTTTGAGGAATATCAGCTGCTTCTTGGAGGTTTTCCTGGGTCCTAATTAACTCTATTCTCAACACAACCCAACTACAAGATCTTAATCACTCTCATTCTCACAATGACCCACGTCAGCCTGATCCAAACCAGTCCAAAATAGCCCAACCACATCTGTCATCTGCCCTGCTCATGTTTAGCTAACTGTCTAACAATTCCTCCAAACCAGCGTGGATGGTAACACTCAGCCTGCCTCTCCTGGAGCTTCAAGATAGCCTCTTCAGAGCTGCAAGATAAAAAGAGCTGAGGGTCAGGCCCCCAAAGGCATCATCTTTTGGAAGATGAACTTCATCACACAAGGTCAGAATAGGCTTGCTGCCTGGTTCTGATTTGTTTCCCTCAACTGCCTTAGTCTTTATTCAAGTCCTGAGGATAAACAAGTAGCAGTGGGCTACATTTTTGGATGGCTGATATTGTAATCTATAAGCAGGTGACCCCTGGGTTACAAATGAGACAGGTTTTGCAGGTCTGCTCTTTAGTTGAATTTGTGTGTCAGTTGGAACAGGTATTATCTACAGGTATACCTGGAATAGCCTCCATTCATAAGTGTGAGTCATATGTCAGTTGGATGCTTGTAACTCGGGGACTAACTGTATTTATTTACCTTAAGAGTGAGTGTTCTCTAATGCCATATGGTCTTTCATGGGCTAAAGGAATTGGAGCAAACTAGAGGGGATGGGGAAAGGAGGGTAGCATGAAAGGAGTGGGGAAGTGCTTGAGTTTAGACTCAACAAACCCACGACCAAATGGTGCCTGGGCCAGTCCTACCCATGTGACCTCAGGCAAAGTGTGTTTAACCTTGCCAAGTCTAAGTTTCCCCATCTACAGAAAAAGGGTTACTAGAACTATCTGATAGGACCTAGTGGAGAGAAAAGGGAATAATGCACCCTACATGCCTAACATGGTGCCTGTTAACAAACCCTCAATAAATGGTAACTATTATTGTTGATGGGGACACACGATCTGTGTTTCAGTTACTGTGTTAAGATGCATTGTATAATTTTTTTTTACTAAAAGATCAAGGTAATTTTGTAAGTAAGTATTATTATCCCCATTTTAAAGCTCAGAGTGTCTGAGTAAATTGTCCCAGGTCCCATGTCTAGCGAGTGATGAAGAATTTCACAGGCCTGAAGGGCTCTGAAGTCCCAGCTCTTGACCCCATCAGACAGCTCTTCCTGTGTCCCGGAAAGGTGCTCACCCACACACATGCTCAGCTTCAGGGACAGGCAGTGCCCTGCACCCATCAGCAGGTGGCTGTACACACTGCTGCCTCCCTGCCTGTCTCCCAGGGTGGGAAGTGGGGTTTCACACTGTCAGAGGAAGTTCCCACAGACCCAGATTTCTCACAGTACAATCAGCAGCCTATGGTGGGCAACACATTTTTCTTGGTCAGAGAACTGATCCAAAATGCAAGTTCTTTTTTCAGTTCTTATGCATTTGGGTTTTGTTCTTATGTATGACTCAGTAAGGAAGCCACGGAGAGCTTCAGTCTCAGGCAGTGATTTTCAACTGTGTGCCATGAGAGGATCTTAGTTGGTGCCATGACAATTTTTAAAGACCATTAGTTAAGTTATTTTCGAAGTAAGTTCAAAGCAAAGTAAGCATATGCTTTCTGTTGTTTTTTTTTTTTGATCAACATACTTATAGTGCCACAGAAGTTTAACTCTAGGTTCAAGTGTGCTGTGAGATAGGAAAGGTTAAAAAACACTGAGATGTTACTAAAATGTTCTGTTTGTAAATTGAGGTTAACACATTACCAGAATTTGCTTCTAAGTCTGGCTTCCACACCTGGCAAAGCATAGTGGCCTTACACAAAGAAGAGAGGGTTGGAAAAACCCAGAGTCCAAGAAAGGGCCTCCTCAGTGTTATTTGAAGTTAGTTATCAACCAGCACTTAGGTAGGACTTAGTATGCGACAGGCATTTTCTAAGCACTTAGCAATATGAACTTGTTTGAAATCTTTGTAACATTCCTGTTATCACTATTTATCAAATGATAAATAATGATAATGATAAAAAAAAAAAACAACTGAGGCACAGAAGAGTTAAGCAAGTCACCCAAAGTCACACAGATGGTGAGGGTTAAGCCAAGATTTGAAGGCAGGTGGCCTGTCTTCAGAGTCTACCCTCTTAGCCACTGTATCGCCCCTTGCTTTGTTACTAAAACAAACAGCTGGTTTCTCTTGTTGTAGATTCTTTGGGGGATATGACATGTATTACATATTAAGATATAACTGGGCTCAAAGTTTCTAATTACTGAACTTTAACAACAAACCAACATCTGTAGAGCGTTTCCTTGGTGCTAGTCAGATTTCTAAGTATATATTCATTACCCTTTAACCCTCAAGTTAGGAGATGGAGGAGTAGAGAGGTTAAGTAACTTGCTCCAGTCACTGTGACACAGCGAGTAAGTCAGGAGAGCAGGGTTCAAACTCTACACCTGTGCTTTTAACAAGACCCCACACAACCCAAAAATGGGTCGTCTGCATTTGGAGAGTTCTTCCTCCATCAGAAAATAAGAATGATGGTGTAAATGAGCTAGGAGGGATCTCAAACCCCTTGTTCAAAACAGTGGCAAGAGAAATTGGTGAGGCTTCAGAGGAACAGCCAACCACAGAGAAAAAAAATTAACATTTTGCAGTAGTCCTGCTGTTTGCAAAGAAACTGGCGGGAGAGCAGGCCGATGGGGTGGAGGAATGCCGTGTACTGCCAGATGGTGTGCAGCTCTGCACAGGGCTCCGGGGCCAGGCCGCTCTGCCCTTCCCTGTGTGGCCACAGGCACACCTTCTCCAAGCTGGGTTTCCTCACCAGCAAAACATCGATGAGGACAATCCTCACTCTACAGAGTTTTGTGAAGACCAAAAGGATAACAAATTTAACATTCCTAGCACAATTCAGGAAGCTTTCAGCTAATATTATTAAATAAACAATAGTGAAATATTTCCAATCATGTAATTTATAGCATTTTGTTTAAGTGAGCAAATTCAAATCCCTGATTTAAACACATGATAGCTATGGTCCCACCTTCCTTCTGATTTTTTTTTCTTTTTCCTTTATATTTGGCATCCTGAAAGATTCTCATTATCCTGAGAAAGATAATGTTGATAGTACTTCTGATATAGCATAGGGCCCTTTTTTTGGTCCAGAAGATTTTATGCCAGCTGTGGTGATGGTGTCATTCTATTTAACTGTATTGGAAGTCCAATTCCAAGCCATAGCTCCGTTTTATGCAATCTGGTGAGTGGCTATGGTTTTGGGTTTGTTTCAGCAGCCATTACTTTGCCAATCTAATCTGCATAATTCTAATTACTTATCTTTGGGAGGAAAGACCCTTCCAGTTGTATTGATCTTATGGCAGGGTCTGCAGGACATGAGTTTTTTTTTTGTTTGTTTGTTTGTTTTGCTTTCTTCATCCCAACAAAAAGGAACAAGGCTCAGAAGGCTGAGTCATTCCATTTCATTGCCACGTGTTGGTACACAGAGAAACAACATCTCTGTTCCACACATACTATGAAGAGTTAAGGAGCATGTGCATGCCATAGAATACTCAAAATAAGCTGTTTCCCATTTAAATATTGATAGAATGTACAGAAATTGCCACATTTTGCTGTGTATAATGTTCAATTTTTACCTCCCAAAAATAAGGATGTGCCTTACACATGGACGGTACTAATTCTGTATTTACCTACATGTTTTTAATGCTTTTATTTATGCTTGTGTATTAAAGGTGTAACTAACTCCAGAAAGCAATAATAACATCCATATGCAAAATAATGTCCTGCAATACAGTAACTGGTTTTGTTGAACTTATGATGAACTCGCAACAAAAGCAAGTTCTCCAGCAGCTACCAGTGAGCACAGTTCATGGCCCTCCCAGCACAGGTGGGCCAGGGGCCTTGGCCCACACCCCCACGGGGGCCAGCAGCTGAGAAGTGGCAATGCCTTGTCCTTATGACTGCAGGCTCTTGTGACCCTGTGCAGAGACACCTCAATGCAGTGGACGCTGAACAGTGCACGCTGGAGCAATGAACATTGCAGGAAAACCTTGCAACCCAACCCCAGGCCAGCTCCCCACTAGGGCCACTGGGGCTGGAGCAGCACAGCCCTTCAGAAGCATCTGGTGGCCCCTACTCTTGCTTAGAGGCACTGTTGTCCTTTACTCACCTGTGGCTTCCCGCTTCCTCTGTGCTTTCCTAAGTAGGTAAGTAGAGGTGTGGGGTGCCTGAAGCCCTGGAAGAATGATGCTTCTGATACTGACAGTGATGAAGAGCTTTTGTCCCTCTAATCTGTTCCCGGTATATAAAATTTCTTCTACCTCATATCTGTCTTTTGTTTTGTAATTATTTGTTACATAATATTTCTTGCACCATAATATGTTTAAAAAATAAATGCTAAAAAAAATCCCTTTTTAATACAGAAAAGTACTTAAACATAAATACAAATTTGAATCAAAAATTTAAAATGAAAGACATTTTTCCTGCAAGTGTGGGCCAAAAGCGTGGGTATGTATTATACACAGGAGCCCATTCTACGTGGCAAAATATGGTCTATTTTCCCCAAGATCCTCGTCATTCCTGATTTCCCAGTAGAACAATGGTTTTGGTTTGCCTTAGCATCTCTTAGGGAATTTACCATAGAAGAAATTCCTAAGACCTATCTCCAGAGATTTAAATCCAGTAAGTACCGGATCAGGGCAAGGTCACTAGTAGATTTAACGGACTTGACAATTCCCCTCCTTTCTCTTATCGCCCCCTCAATTCAGGGGGAAATCCTTTGAGAACCCATTTTGAGAAGTGCTCTAGAAGGCTACTTCCATTTTTGCTTTGTTTTGTCTCTTTGTCCTTAAGCTGAGTTTCAAAGGGTACTTAGACAGTCTTATGGAAATAATGTATGTAAAATTGATAATAAAAAGTCACAGGAATGGTGTTTTGGTCTAATGGCATTGAGAACAAAAAACAGGCACTTGGGAGCTAGGCAAATCAGAATTCAAATCCAGACTCAGTCACTTGCTAGCTGGGTGACCTTGGAGAATTATTTAATCTCCCTGAGCCTCAGTTCATTATCGATAAAATGGGAATAATAAACCGTGAAGCTTTACTCTGAGTATTAACTGAGGTATCTCAGCCAGATACAAAGCATATGTAAACCGAAGCACCCACTTCCTGTCGGGATAAGAGAGCGCATAATATGTGCTAAAGTGTCCCTTTCTTTAAACGATGCTGATACTTTTCTACAAGGAAAATAACAAAAATGAATGCTGCTCAGCTGGGTGGAAACAGGGCCTGCCCACAGCTTTTGCCCTTAACGTTTTCTTCATTTGCCTTCTGCAGGTGTGCAGGTGGCCTGGTGGAAAGGCAATGAAGGCTGGGCAGGGTCCACTGAAGACTCATAGGTGGAGTGACCTGGGGGCAGCCTGAGTCTGTGATGACTGCCAGCTTGGGACCAGCTCCTCAGGAAGCTCTGGCATCCACAGGCAAAGAGCCTGCTAATCGGATGCTGTGGGAGTGTGCACGTTCTCATACTCCACATAGCCAAGGGGACCCCCAAACCTGAAGGGGAGGGTAGGATCATTATCAAACAGGGCTACAAAGCCCCTGTGGTCCCAGTGTTCCTTTCTTGTACAGCAGAGGCCATGTTAATGCAAAACCAAAGACAGACCCTCTTTCCTTTGGGCCTGAGCCTAGCCCGTTTAGAGCTTGGTTGATAAAACGTTCAACAGCCAGCCTCTCAGTCATGATATGAGCCATTAGCCCTTGTAAAGGTGACACTAGGCTGCTAAGTTACTCCATCAGTTCTGTTTGGTGCTGGCTAGATTTCCTTTCAGGTTGACTGAGCCCCAAAAAATAGTTAACTATTATCTTCACAGGACATTAAAAAGTTATCATGGAAAAAAATTAGGACTTTCTTGTGGATTTCCTCATTAATTTTACAGATTTGTATTATTTTCATATTAAATCACATGGTGGGGATAGATTGGAGAGACAGAATTTTTTCAGGACCTGAGGATTCTAGGGGTCTTACCCTGTCCTAGGTCCTGCCTGCTGAGGGCAGAGTCACCCAGGCGGCTGCTCCCTTGATAGGATTAGAGGGGTACCGAGGCCAATTCTTCTGTACCCAAAGCTCTGCCCTGAAACGTCCCCTCCTACCTGAAGTGTTAGAGGCATCTGTGAGGAAAGCGAGGATGTTATCTTAAATTATTATGAACTGTTATTGCTGAGTAATGCCAGATACACAAGCTCGATGTTGCAGAGAGTATGGTCCTAGGAAGAGAAGAAGTAGGTCGCAGATGCTATTATGACAGTGACACAATTTTATTTTGAATTTTCTAGGAGAGACAATGGCCCTAATTATAAATTGTAAGTTTGAGAAGGCAGAACTTCAAGTGGGGAGTGGGTGACTCTGGGAAGGCAGAACTTCAAGTGGGAGTGGGTCACAGAGTGTGACACTGGGCAGTTGGTGGAACACATGAGCACCTGGGATAAGTGGAAGGATGAAAAAGAGAACAAGTTTTATCAATTCTTCCAGGGACCTGTAGTTCCCATAACCACTGAGGGACAGTGACAAGCTTTCCAGTTGCATTCACTTAGCTTGGGCTTATTTTCAATTCCTAATTGTTGCTTCAACTTGGTTTCCTCATATTATTTCATTCTGAATGTCTTATCTCCCCAACTGAGTCCTAAGTTCTTGGAAAGACAGGGTCCTGCCTTCCTTATGAGCCCTGCCTCAATGCACAAGACTTCATAGACATTGAGAAAATGCCAGATGACTGGTTGATTCCCTGATCTATTTTTCTTTTTCCAACAAATGTCTATTTGGCTTCAGTTCCTGTGGTTGACTCACCTCCCTGTAAAAGTCACAAGGACTGTGGCTCAGATCTGAAAAGCAAGTTTTGGTGGGCCATTCAGGCAAGCAGAGTGGAGGGATAGGGTATGCAGGAGTGTTGTATCATTAAAACATTTCTGTGATATTATAACTCATTGGACAATGCCAACGATTCCAGTGATGCAACTACTTACTGCCATCCAGGAGTCATGCAATATTGGTACCATACAAATATACTGTTGGTTTCTGCTTTTCTGTTGCTGATGTGATTCTGGAAAGACTCATTTTACAGTAGCAGCAAGGTACTTCATCAGGTATGTGTCCATAGAATTCCAATTCATTCTTTTGCTTGTTTATTCAACATTTTTATTGAATAACTACTATGTTCCCAGTACTTTTCCAGAGACTGAAATGTGACTTTAGAGCACAAAGAATGCATGTTTGCTACTAGTCATCTACCAAGAACCTGTCCCTTCCTTCTCCATCCAATCCCTTTAAAGGAAGCAAGAATAGAAATTACCATACAAATGTGCTTTTTGCATACTATTATTAGACCTTTGCATAGATTTTCTCCTTTGAACCACACAACATATCTTTATAAAACTGAAGCACGGAGAAGTTAAGGAACTTCTCTGAATCCTCATAGCTACCAAATATCAGAGCCAAGGTTTGAGCCCAGGCTATCTCCCCACATTACTAGCTCTGTTGGCTTTTCAACAAGTTCACCGACACCATTGGTTCCTTCTCAGCAGTATGTTGATTCTTATCACGTTCACAGTGTTCTACCTGATGACCTCTCTATTCCAACAGAGTCAAGGGTGATTTGTAGGAGATCTTGTACAGTACTACAGTGCTCTGCAAGCACGTCTCAGAATCGCAACAAACGGCCTGGCAGCTGATGTCAGAACACACACACCCTTCCAGATACATGGAGCATTCCTTCCTCATGACAGACCAAGTGGTAGTCACCAGGAATTACCTGGCAGCAACAGTGCGATTTCTTAAAGTTTGCATGGAAAACTACAGGTTGTTCCACAGAGCTAGGAGTCACGCGTTCTGGTTCATGGTTCTGACCATGGCCTGGGGACAAACCCATCATAGGCTGTGCCAGCAATGCTCAGAACCTCCATCTGAACTCCCTTTTATTAATGAATAACTTCGTCACCAAGTCATAACAACTAATCAGCACTCAACCAGGGTTGCCCTGATAAACAAAACGGCACAAATCTACTCTCTCCCTTCCCTCCCTTTTTGTTTCCTTTCCATCACACCACGTACCTGTTTATCACAACCCCACAATTCCTTAGCCTGACATTCTCTTGATTATATCCTTACTTTCCATCCCTATCTCCACTGGTTCAAACTTTTATCATTTGCCACTGGATTATTACTATTGTTTTGTTATCTGGTGTTTGCATCACCATTTCATCTGTTCTTCTATACATTGCTCCCCAGGGTAATCTCCAATAAACCAAAATCCCTAACTCAGTTCTGTATTCAAAATTCCTCACTAGCTGCCCATTCATAACAGACAAATCATATCTTCCCAAACTGCCCTTGCAGAACCCTTACTGATCTGGCTTACTTCTACTCTTCAGACTTATGTCTACTCCCAGTATGAACATCATAACCTTTGTTGTTCAGAAATGCAAAATACTCTTACCTCTGTGCTTCTGTTCTTGTTTCTTCTTCTGTAAGAAATGCTTTCCCTTCTTTTGGTGAACTCCTACACATCCTTCAAAATCCCACTAAACATTCTCTTCTCTGGGGAATCTTTCCTAACCCTCTTATACAGACTTGGTTCTTACTTGTTTATTCTCCAAAGTACTTTTTACACATATTTATCATCACAGTTGAATAAAATTAAGACTTATTGGTTAGACTATGATATCCTCAAGGTTAATAGCTGTTTTTTCCACTCCTCCCTACTTGACACAGTGGGTAAGCTTTTTGCCTTCTTCCTACGAATACCTCTATTTGATCATTTATAAAATTAGAGCATTGGTGCCTCTAATTAGAGAATGGGTTTTAAAAATCCTTCAAGCCAAACACTCTTTAAGTCAATGAACCCATACATCTGTACAGCTTCTTCAAGTCTTTGCTTAAATATTATGTTCTCAGTGAAGCCAACTCTGACCACCCTATTTGAAACCTAACACTCTTTTCTTGGCACACTCTGCTTTATTGTCTACATAGCATTTTTCTCCTTATAGTATGCTTGATAATGGACTTAGGTGTGCTTTTTTTTAAATTATCTCTCTTCACTAGAAGAAATTCCCACAATGAAAGGACATTTTGCCTACATTACTCGCTGTTGCATCTCTGACAACAAAAATGATGCCTGGCATATAGTCGGGTTACAGTGGATATCTGTTGACTGAATAAACTCTCAAATGTTAGAGGTGAAAGGTTCAGAGGGATCAGCTCACCAACTAGATTATATATCATCAGTCAATGACACCTAGTCAGTGCCAAAGCCAGGATCAGCTATCAGACTGTGGGCAGACAGTGGGGACCACAGGCTGATTGACAACTGCCAGTAGGAGGACAGTTTTACTGGAGCAAAGGAACGAAGCTACCTAATAAGAATCTAAAAGCAGGACTAACCAAAGTAGAACCTTGCAAATAATTCTGCCTCCATTGACTTGAAAATCGTTGCGCTAGAAGGATTTTAAAAACCTAATCCCAGGTGTCAGGCATAGTCACCCTCCTTCATACATCTCTAGATAGGACCCGTTGTGATAGGGAAGGGAGAAGTTTATGCCATGAGGCAAAGCTAGAAGAGTATGTCTTCAGCCTCTCCTTTGCTGATCCCTCCCCTTTGGAACTTAGTACCCTACACTTCCCCCTCTCCTTCCCATGGCAGTATTCCTAGAAAAGGCCTATCTATACCAAGGCCCAAAAGCCTGCTGACACCTATCATTTCTCTTAAGAGTGCTTGGCAGCAGCCAATTTATAAACCACTGGAACTATGCTCTTAACTGAGTTCACACTAAGTAGAGGCTTCATACATCTGCAAGTAGAAGGGGAGATGGTGTCTTTCAAACGTTACCGAGCTCCTGCCATGCAATTTGGAATAATCACCTAAGGGCAAACAAGTGTAACTAACAACATATTTCTGAAGCACCTCCCAATCTAGGCTCCTTTATTTCTCTTCTGCATTCAATCTTCCATTCTAATGGCTGTGAAGTTGCAGTCAGTGTATAGAAAATGGCATTTTCAAAAGCAGAAAGCCCATGGTCTACCTCTTCCTGACTGCACCATTCTACTAGAGCAGGCGTCCTCAAACTATGGCCTGCGGGGCACATGCAGCCTGCCTAGAACATTTATCCGGCCTGCTGGGTGTTTTTGCCACCCCTGCCTGTCCTGTTTATCAGCCGACTCCTCCCGGGGCCTGCAGTCCGGCCCGCCAACCATCTGAGGGACAATGAACTGGTCCCTGTTTAAAAAGTTTGAGGACCTCTGTACTAGAGTAAGTCCTTAAAGAATTTCAAGACCTATACCTTCCAATTCTGGGTAATTTGGAGGAAGAGGAGGAGGGATGTTAAATATTGATTGAGGAAGATGTATACTAAGGCTGTTTTCCTCCAAACCCCTTGATTCAGGGAAAGTTATAATAGAAAAGGACCCGATGATAAGCATTCTGATACAATCAGGAAGCCAGAGGACCTTGAGCATAGTAAGAGCCCTAGCACATCTCTCTGGTTTACTAAGGGGAACCCTTACTAGGGAGAGCTCCTGCACTTTCCTTTTTTCAACAAGAAGGCAGTGGCAACGGGATGGTGGTCATGGTGATAGGATAGTAGACAGATTCTTGTATCCTATCACCTGAAGGGAATGTATTGAGGAACCAGAAATTTCCATTTGTACCAGGCAAGAGTGCCCAGGGATGCTTAGTATACAATAAAACAGCATAATCCTGCATTTGGCACAAAGAACCAATGTAGACTAAAATTTGGAGACAGTGGGAAAATGTCCAGGGTCCTAGGCTCCAGTGGCAGGTACAAGATTGGACTTACTGTATCACAGTGGTCACCAGTTTAGCAAGCAGACCAGACTGGCCACACTCCAGCTGAACCAGCAAGGATCCCTGTGACTCTGCCTGGGTCTAGAGAACCTTTCTCCTCTACTATGAGGAGATAACGCAAATTATACCCAGATACTACCTTGGAAAGGAGCAGAGGAAAGAGAAAAATTTGAGAATTAAAAGGACTAGCCAGCAAATAGCTCCCTCTGAGGAAGGTAAGATGAATCATGGGAAAATCAGAGTAGCCACATTTTCTTTGCATAACTGTGTGTGAAGGATATTTTTGCCACTTCAATGCATTTTTGCCACCTCAGTGCACTGAGGTTAGTAGAGGCTTTTCTCGGGTTTTAGAGGTTCTATGCATAAAAATTTTGTACCATAGAGTGATTAGAAACCTCAGGCTGACATATAAAATTCCAAGTTAAGGCGATAGCTCAGGAAGAAAGAGGATTTGTCAATGCAGATAGAGGATAGTCACAAAGTAGAAAAGAGGTTAAAAGAGGTTATCGCGAGAGCCCCTTTTTGTACTGTGAAGTTTTACAAGGTAGAGCCACTTTTTCAGAGAAGGAAATCCAATATTATCAGCATCAATGCAAACGTGGAACACATTGGGAACTGGCATTTTTGGGAAAAGAGATTAGACTCCATAACTAATATTTTATAAGTTAAGATCACCCAAGGAGATCCAAGGAGCTGGGAAGTGGAGCTATGCTAGTCTTCTGAGAGCTGGCTAATACCTATCCCTTTCTTCAACTGAATAGCTGAGATCAGAAAACATATACAACTGGGATAAAGAGGACCACAGCTAGATAGAGGGTTGTACTGCTAAGCTTTATCTGCTGGTGCCTTTAGATAGAGATAGCCAAGATCCACTAGAAGTTTATCCAAGCTCAGGAGAATAATTTTCTACACATAATCTACAGCAGGGTGAGGGGTAGGGGAAAGTAAAATACCATTATTGGGAAGAGACTCTATCTTCTCAGATATTACCTTATATCACTATTTACCAATAGTGATATAAGGTAAAATATTCAATCAGTGTCCAGGTTTCCCAGCCAGATTTAGAGAGATTGTGCAGATGTTATAAGGAAATAATACAGGAGAATCAAGCTCCTACCTTCTTTGAAAAACAGGAGAGTAGGACCTTCACACAAATACCTGCCTTCTACAAGGACACAGTGGTTTACTATAGTGGCACGATGGCATGATAGGTTGCAAGTATGTCTCAATTTAGGATATGTTATCAATAAGCTTATCTTTCAATTTCCTACACCTGTCCAAATGCCATTAAAAGTTAGTCATAAGGTTGACATTGGAAAGGAAAAGATTAAGTCCATTCCAGAAGCAGAAAACTAACTATAGTAGGAGGAGTTGTGGGTAAAGAAAAGAGGGTATTTAAAGAAACAGGACTTCTAACAATTTGAGAAAATAAGACAGAAACGAAAAGTGAGGCAGGTGGCCATTGAGGCTTTCATGCTGCTTTTCTCTACACACAGGAGCCAGGAGGAGAGAGGTGGTGCTTGATAAACATCTAATTAGTGTTGGAGAAGCCCAAGGATTAGATATAAATGGCAAATCTCCCACCCTCACCAAATACATTAATTTGGGGGTACTATCAAGCATGAAATAATAGGAGTAGAGCTGAGGGGACGGGGGAGGTGGAAAGATGAATGATCCTTAGATGAACCCAAGCCTTTCAACAGTAGGTCCATGGCACACAGGGCTCCCAGAAGTTCCTGTAACTTCAAGAAGTTAAAGCACATGACAGCCTTGGTGGACCTAAGAATGACAGGGGTCAGGATATACAGGTTCCTGTGGGTGGTGACTTTGAGACTGGGACAAAGTTCAGGATCTACAATTGCAACAGTGAATGTCAGCACACAAGCCGCATAGGAAGATAGCAGCTGGAGCTGGGAAAGAGCCCTGAACAGGCGCTTCCAGCAGAGGTCAGCTATGGCTTATCAGAATCTGAGGCTACCCTTTTCCTTAATAGGCACAAAATCACGTCAGCCACATCGTTTCCTGATACACCTGATTATCTTAGAGAAGTGCAGGCAGAGAAAAGAGATCTGAAAGCGTGAGCAAGTGACCTCAAGAGTCTGCACATCTACTAGATTATTATACTGGAGTGTTTATTGGGTTATTCTAAAACTCCTACACATCCCATTTCTGAAATGCCGTGAGTTTGTGAGGAAGAGCAGATAAGGTATAATTTTTTAAAAAACTATAATTTTGTGAGCATCTGTGGGTAATAAAATGGAGTAATTTTATAATCCTGCTGTTATAAATTAATAAGGAAATAGTGTCCAAAAGACCAATTAACAAGAAAACTCTTTTATTGATAGAAAAGCAAAACAAATTTCCATGAATTCTAATATCTGTTTTATTCCGTCTGCTGGATATTCTGAAGTTCAAAAGTCAGTTTTTCCTGTTGTTGTTGTTGTCATTGTTGTCGCTGTTGTTGCTATTACTCTCTCTTTAGGAACAACCCAATGTAATCACAAGTGTCAGGGAAATATCCCTTCCTCAAATGGGTACGACCACCTTGGTGAGTTATTGTCTCCATGTAAAGGTAATTAAATTCTTATTCTCAGCTAAGCATTCCTACGTGGCACCAATTGTATTATTAGGTTGGTGACAATAATAAGTATTGATATCAAGCCATATAAGCGGTTTCTTAAATGTTACCAAGTAAATGAAAACCAGATCAGAATCAGATTTGCATTCAGTCCAATGATTAAATACTCTTCTATAGATAGGGCAATTTATTCTAATATGAACTGAAACATCTGTGAGCTGTAATCACTAGTTCCAAAAAAGAATGGCCCCAATAAGTGGCTTTTCAGATTCAAGTTCAAAGTCCAGATTCACGTGGGAATGGGCCTAAGGAGCCTGGTCAGATTAAAGTTTCAGGTTCTGATTTAACCTATAATTTCCGCATAATATCAGCTAGCAATGGCTTAACTGTCACCCACAAAAAAGCATTTAAAGCATATGTCTACACGATAGAAAAAATAAAATTGTAACCATTATCTAATTAATTCAATTGATGCAGATAGAAATGGTGGAAAAGTCAGATCCCAAAGAAGTTTTTTGAAGAAAATTTATCCATATGTTCCAAAAACTACTTATCAAACTAAAGAGATAATGGTCATAGTTTCACTTTACCTTTAGCTATGTAAATATAAGTTGTATCTCTACACAACATATAGGTTGAAAACGAAAAAGCAAACCACAATCCAGGTTTTTGGTCTACATGGCCCCAAACCACTCCTGGATATGTGTGTTTTCCATTTAGATAGCTAGACCATATAGAAGCAGTCACAACTTCAGTATCATTGCTACATTTGAGTCATTAACCTAGGAAAGGAAGCTTATCTAATTTACCAGTTTTCAGAGCTAACTAGGACTCTCCCCTTTCATCAAATAAAGAGAAAGTTGTTCAAATTTGACCCCAGAGAAAGAAGTGCATGCACATACCTGACTGCTAGTATCCTCTTTGGATAAGAGGGTGGAACAACTATTTGGTTTCCATCTCATTCTTGTAATGACAGAAAAGAGAATACAAAAAGTCCATTGTAAATTTGTACAAAATGTATGCGTATATAAATACATATCTATGGGTGTATATAAAGTCTAAAGATTATATCCTTCTACATCATTGAGATTCACAGTCCCATACATTTGACATAATAGCATTTTCTCTCCAATGTTCTCGTTTTTAAAAACAATTACGAATCAAGCATGCCACCTTATTATAATACTGAATAGCAAGTGCAGAAGTTGAACTGTAGCTATAGGGGCTTGAAGCAATTAGTTTGACGGGACATCAGTGAATAAAATCCTTAAAATAAATTTAGCTATTTCCAGATTGCCTTTTGTTTCACATAAATGAAAACCAAAATGCCCTGTTGGTAGCATCCCAAACTCCTGAGACTGCCAATTGAGCTCTGTAAGAAGTAATGCTTAAAACAGGGTCTGTGCAAATTGCTTTGATATGTGCTGTTTGCAATAATTTGGGGTGGGGCCTGGATTACTAGAATTTCATGTAATTCTTTTCCTAGCTCATAAAAAAACCTCAAGTGACACTGCCAGAGCTTAAGGTTCTGAATATATTAAGCTCAGTATTAAATTTGACTCACAAACAGCATCATCTTTACATAAAGCACTAATTAAAATAATAAACCAGAGTCAATTAGTGGCGAGATACTAACATACATATTCCAAGGTGCACATTAAAAGCATATTACCGGTGTGTTCCCACGTTTAGAGACATCAAGATCTTTTTAAAATAACATATATAATACTTTTATTTCTTTTGCTCCCTCTATTCCTTTGGGGAAAAATAATATAGGACAGTTTTATAATTACCCCCCAGAGTATACAGGCTGCTTCTTGGAAGGGGATTATTATTGCATGCCTTGAATGTACTATGATTCATAAGGCAAGAACGTATGAGTAGCTTCAGCACCAAGAAAATGGAATCACCGTCCAGCACTGCTCACAACAGAACGTCTTATTGCTTTAATAAAATGGGAAATTATTCACTGTAAAAAGTGCACCAAATAAGGGGGAGAAAGTAATGTCCATGCACTTAATGGAGCTCATTGTAAATGAGCAAGCTCCCTTCTGGGTCCCTGATTCTATGCAAATTTTCAAGTCCAAAAGTCCTTCTCCAATCAGGTATTAAAGGAGCTACTGCTAGATGAGGGTGAGCTACAAAAATTTTCTTCTTCACAGTGCCTTAGTCATTCTGATGTACCATGTAGAGCTCTGATACACTAAAGGATTCGCTAGTGGCCTGAGGGAGTTAATGTACTCTTTTACTTATTACTAGGAAGTGACTAAGGCACTGGAGAGAATCTGGTTCGCTGTTTAATATGTTGTACCCAAAGATGTATACCTGGTCTTCCTAATATTACCACATGGCATACTTCCACGATGACCCTCTGTGCTTCAGGAAAGGACTTGAGTGAATATCTAACGGGTGATTAAAAATAAGTGTGTTAAATTATTTTTATAAAAGATGAAAACTGAGCTTGGGCAATTTAACAAATGACCAAAACCTTAAGAGGTAATATTTTCTCCAGATAAGAGCACATATGCCTGGAACCAAGACAAGGAATCTAGAAAAACTGGTTACTTGGGAGAGGGATGCTTGTAGGGGCACTGCTTCCTTACACCCTGCAGGATAGTAAGGACTCTTTTGGTTAAGCTTTTTGTAGATCATTCTCATTAATGCACTTTCTAAACACTTGAATAGCTGTCAAAAACTTGGTTTCCAAGAAGAGCTAGCACTGCATATAATTAATATTGCAATATGCTCTGGCCCCTTCTATCATCTTCCAAAGGAAACAAAGTGGTAAAAAGCCACAGGCAAGCTCCACTTCTAACATAGAGCCTTGCGAGCGTTAACAGAGGGAGCAAACTATTTCTCTTCCCCTCTCTCACTTTCTTCTTAACTCAATGTTTTCATACATTCAGTGAAATGAGCTAAGCCAGACTCAAAAAGAAAAAGAGATCCCTTCCTCAGCTGCAGGCACAGATTTTTTTTTTAACTAAACCAGCTCCAAATATTTTTGTCCTATAAGTAATTGCTCGATTTAACATCTCTTGAAATTTGCATGTCCTGTCATCCAAATTGCCCAACATCCCCACCAGTCAAATCCTGAAACACATACAGTACAAGCGAGCACACACACCGCTGCCTCCAGGTGGTAACAGCATGCCGGGAGAACAACAGGCACCGCTGAACTAGTAACCGTGTTTTAATAGATGGCATTCCTGCACATCCATTATTTGTTTCTGTTGAGATGGTAGTTTCTGTCACTCGCAAAAAAAAAAAAAAAAGAAAAGAAAGAAAACATGTGTGTCGTCTTTTTGTAACAGTCTGCTACAGAGGAAGCTACAGAAGAATACTTCTGGAAACAAGAGAGGCCAGGTCTGTACCACGAAAGTGGTAACCATTTTATCAACAGCTGGAAATTAAGAACATGAATATACAGTTTGGAGGATGTAGTACAGAACTATAATTTTCTTCTGTATTTGGGACCAATATAATAAATAGATGACAAAGGTGCACTCGTTCTAAAAATGAAACAGAAACATTCTAGTTGGTTAGATACTGCACTTTCAGAATTGCACGTCGCCTAATACTTTTTTTGTTTTTTACAAAAGGTAACTTATGCAATGTTTAATAAGAAGAAAACTAACAGTACACAATAACCCGATTGTATAAAAAGAAGAAACCAACCAACCAAAAGCCAGAATAGTCACTTTCCGAAACAGCCCCTCCTCCGCCTGCACGACCAGAGGAATAACCAGTACAGTGAGGTGATTTCAGCACCAGACCTGGCTGGACAGCTCACGGGTCCTCTGTAAATTCAGATATGTCCCAAGTCCAAAGAGCACTGGTGGGGGCGGGGCGGGGAGTGAAAGCGCTAAATTTGTTGTCGTTGCTGCTGTTGTTGAACTCGTTCAAAGATTTTAATGTACTTATGCTCGGCCAGCGAGGGACATGTTTAAAAAGCAAAGTAAGTGGTCAGTTTTGGAAAACGGAATAGCTAACCAAGGGCTGAGGAAAGGGCTGACTGGAGAGGGGCACCTATCGTAAACGCTTTTCTGGGACTTTCTCTGTGGCCTCTCGTAGCCCTGGTGCTTAATGTAGACTTTTTCTTTATAATATACTATTGCCTGAGCCCGGCTGAGGGTGAGAATGGGGCAGGGAGGGGCGCTAAAGGAAAAGTGGAAGCTTAGGGGACAGAGGGGAAGGGAGGGAACGAAACCTTAACTCGACAGCTATGTACACGACCGGGCCCTCCTCTCGCTTGGCTCCGGGGTCAATGCCTTTGATATATTTGGTAGCTCGTTTGGTTCCTCCTCCTTGCTGAGGGGAGCGCAGAGAGGTGTGGGAAGATGCATCCTTCATCGACAATGAGAAATTATGTGATTTGTCATGCGCTTGGATTGTGTTATTAGTATTATAATAATTACTGTAAATATTAATAAAGTATTATCAGCGTTAGTTCTTCTTCCGAGACTTTCCTCGCCCAATATTTACAAATACCGCACAGTGCCTCGGCGGAGGAGAAAGAGAGTCAGGGAGGGCGGGTTCGAGGAAAGAGGGGCCAGAGGAAAACGGAAAGAGGAAGAAGTGGGGGGAAAGCAAGGATGGCAAAGACGCTGGAAACGAGGAGGGGAGGAAAGGAGGGGAGACAGTCAGGACAGTACCACCGTCTGCAACAGGCCCTCGCCAGCTGTGTCCAAACAGGAGGAGGCCGCGCATACTCCCTGCGGACTGGAGGCTGGCGGCGGAGGCGCAGGAGCACAGGGACCCTGGCAGGGAAGGCCAGGGGATGAAGAGGAGGACGACGACGAGGCATTGGAGGGGGCGTTAAAGGCAGAGTCCCGAGGCTGCCTCTCCAGCCGGGTTTCCTTCGCATGGGCCGGAGCCTGCCTGCCCGCCTGGGGCAGCCCCCTGCCGCCGCGGCCGCCGCCGCAGTGATCCCGCTCGTATTCCTCCTGAGCCCTCTGCATCTTCCGCTTCTTCATCCTGCGCTTATGGAGGTGGAAGGTGGACAGGGACAACACGATGAGGCAGAAGATGAGGGTCACCAAGACAATCAGCACCAGCGTGGAGGAGAAGGACTGGAAGAGCTGGTGTCCCACCTGCGTGATGCAGGTGCCGCCGCCGCCGCCCGCTCCTGGGCCCCGGGTACCCGCGTGGCCGCCGCCGCTGGCGTTGGGCGAAGCGAAGGTCCGGTTCAGGAGACACGGCGGCAGCGCCAGCCTCAGCTCCTTGGGCGCCCGGGCACTCATCGGCACTGGGCTGGGAGGGACCTGGCCCACTAGGCTTCCCCTTTGGGGAGCACCGTTCCCACCAGCCAAGAGAAGGACGGACCCCACGACACTGCAAACTGCTCGCTGGCGCGGGAGGAGGTGCGCGCGCGAAGAAGGATGAAAGAGCTCGTGAGCAAGCCGGCCGGGGAGCAAGCGGCGCCCGCAGGTCCTCTGGTGTCCCGCCTCAAACACGATTCCGCGCTCCCCTGTCCTCCCCGGAGGCACCAGGCTGCAAAGAGAACAGGCTTAGTTAGGGTCCCGGCCGCTGCTCAGTGGAAAGCCGAGATCGTGAAGGATCGGCCACCACCGCAAAGCGGCTCTCTGGGCACACTGCCTCGGCTGGGCGCTGTCCTTGTCCTCAGTCCGCGGAATCCAGCCCGCCCGCCCCTGGCCGCGCACCAGAGCGGCCAGCTGTCTGCTCGCGCCGCCCGCCGGGATGGGGTCTGCGCCTGCACTGGAGCCGCAGATTACTCAGCAGATAAGGCGGCCTTCCCGCGCCCTTCACAACTTTGTAATTGCCACAGACACTCAGCCACCCTGGATCGCAGTCTCTGCTTCCCAGAGCGCCGACTCTCTCTTTCCTGCACCCTTTCCGTGGACGTCTTTGCTTGGATCCTGCCCTCCCCAACACCCACTCCGGGCCGCCAACGGGGCTCCGGGACGCAGTCCTCTCTCCCCACCCCCATCCTCGTTCTCCCCAGACGGAGTCAGAACCCTCGGGTCCCATTCCCCGGGGATCCCCCCGCTCCACATGCCATTCTGCCTCGGTCCGCGGCTACGTGCAGGTTCGCGCCCCATCCTTTCTCCAGCCTTCTTTCCTTACATTCCCACCCCCATAAAGCAGCCGAAGCGCCCTTCCCTGCTGACACGTCTCTGCAAACGTACTCCTCCTCTCCATCTCCCTGTGCCCCCAACTTAACAGTATCTCCCTTCTCTCTGGAGGAGCTAGAACCGGAGCGGGGAGGGTTTCAGCCTGCAAAGTTTGGGGAAAGGACCTGCTCTCTGGCCTTCCTAGACCCAGCCCAAGGGCCCCGAGGCTTTTTTTCCGTGCCCAGAACCGGATACACCCGCAAGGCGCGGCGGAGCCTTTTTGGGGCTCCCAAGAGGCGGCTGCAAACTGTTGCACTGCGGAGCAGCGCTCCAGCCAGCCGAGCCCGGGCAGGGGCAGCGGCAGGGGCAGCGGCAGGGGTAGGGGCAGAAGCTATCGCCCGGGGTGCCTGCGCAGGCCGCATAAGCTGCTTTCCTCTCTCACCCTGCCACCGGGCCACCCAGCCATCTCAAGCCTTTGTTGCACCGCGTCCCTTACCTGGGGCCACCAGCTGGCTGCAGGGAGGGAGCCCCCGCCACGCGGCTGCAGTGGCGGCTGCAGAAGGCGCCGAGTGAATGGGCCAGAGACCGAGCCGCGGTGCCGCTGCCGCCGCCGCCTTCGCCACCGCTTCAGGGAGCTCAGCTCGCAGCCTATTGCCAGAAAGGCCGGTGACGTCAGGCAGCCACCGCCAGGGCTCCAAGCCACCCTTCAGGCCCCCACCCACCCTCGTACCCCAACACCTTGTCCAGGCAAGGCGAGTCTCTGACACATACCTCCGGGTTCCTTTGCCCTTCTCCTGCCCCACCCCCAGCCTGAGAGCGACCCACCTTCACACCCCGCCTGGGAAGAGTCGCAGCTTCGCTCTCCAGCTATCAGGTTCTCACCCTCAACCTTCCCCCAAATGGTCCCATGATCACATTTATACACCATAGCGAACCGCCTGCCCTGGGGGCGCCCATCAGACTTTCTCCCTGGTGGCCGATGAGGGACCCCCACCCCCAAATTCTGTCTGTGCTGCCCCTTGTTCGGAACATAAACTGCGTATGAGAGAAACGACAGGGACATTTCTCAAGTGTGACAGAACCCCAAACTGAAACCTGAGCCCGAGTCATCAATCCACAGTAGCCACCTTCTGCCCCCGCCCGAGTCTCCAACTTACTTCTCACGCCGCCTGACTCACCTCCTTCACACGTTCATCTCCAGGCCTGAGACCCACTCTCCGTATGAAACACCCTTTCTATTGTGATAATCCAAAGACACTCAACACGCAAAGCGCACAGAGGCTTACAGGGCAGGAAGACGCAACCCCTCGAAGCCCAGAAATGACTGTCCTGTGGAAACTCTGAGTGCCGCGCCTCTCCCCAAGGACCCCTTGGTGGGTCCTGATTTTCATTAAACTGCCCCGTGCCTTTGCTGTAGTACTGAGTACAGGCTTTCAGCACAATGGATGGAACTTCCTGAAGGGTTTCCAACAGCCTCCCCGAATCCCAGCAGACTAGTCAACTATTGGTTTAGGAATCTTGGAAAAACATGAGCAGTGCGTTTGGGCACAGTAGTCAACTTTCAAATGGAGTATGCTCATTTTTCTCTTGGAGATGCCAGCTGAGAAACGGTCCTAAAGTCATTGTTCGGTCTAGAAGGCCCTGGGGGGCCGTGCTAAAGGGGTTATTTTAGTCTCCCCTCCCCATCTGGTTTGCTCCCCATCTTTCAGTCTAGCATCGAGCTTGCACAGTGCGTCCTGGGGACTGGACGTTGCCGTGGTGCTCGGCTGCATGTGTTTCTTGCATTTAAAAACAAAGAGGACCTGACACTGGAGAATAACTTTTTCTGTCTGCAATCCAGGGGAGGCAGCTCTTCTAAATCAGTGTCCCTCTCTAGCCCTACTCCAAATTATTTTCCTCTCCTTGTCCATGACTTACAGACGGCAGAAGAAATACATCAGCTCTCTCCCAAATTCTGTTTTTACTTATTTGAATAAGTCACCAGCTTTATCTTCATAATTGTCTTAATTTTAAAAAGTATCCCTATACACATATAAGCTAATAGTTCAGTCTATGCTGAATAACACATGATTGTTCTGGAAGATGGATGGAAGCCCTTAGCTGTTAGACTCACACAGTTACTGAGGGCCAATAACAGCCCAGAATAAAGGTATATGGTACCTGTAAGAGCCACCTGCCACATTTGGACATTCTGACTTTGGTGGGTTCAGGAGATGGAATGATGAGCCCTTCTTTTCTGACTCTGAATACTGAGACCACCATTGACCGCTGATAGTCAATGCCCCATTTTTGCTTGCTCTTTGCTCCTGTAAAGTTGAGAGTAATCAACATTTTACAAGGCAAATCCAATTTTTAAGACTTAAAAAAATCTGGCTATTAAAGACAGTCTTTAATAAATAAATTAATTAATTAAAATTGAAAAGCCATCTTGGAAAGGCCAAGAATCTTTACATGATTAGAATTAACTCTCAGTGGTCTGTTTTCTATTTCAGATTTGGAGGATGGGCTCTTGGGTTTTCCCGTGGGGAACACAGCATTATAATATGTTGTGAGGGGATTACAATAGGTATGTAAAAGGATTCCTCTTGCACACCATGCTTCTGGGACATGTCAAGAGACTGCCATTGTTATTCCTTTGTTAGAAATGATAGCTATCTGTCATATCGGGAGTGCTAAATGTGTCTGAACGATTTTATACAACCCATGAAAAGACAAGGTCTTAACCTGGAGAACTTTTACAATCTACCGCAGATGAATATGATTCATTAGAAAATAGTATTTAACTAAAAATAATTTAAGTAGATTGAAGACATCAATTTTCAGGTTATAAACCCAATACATTTTTTCTCTTTTTCTTTCAAGAATAGGCTGTATGTAGGTTCATAATTTGTTCTTACCCAGAGAACAAATTGCCCAATATATGGACTTTAAGGTCACTGAGTAGTGTGGTTCAGGCCAAGGAAGAGCAGCGATGTGAGATATGCATGCCTCTTGGGCAACAGAGTGGCCATATGATTTTGGCACTTCTGGCTCAGTGGCAGGCTTCTTCCAATAACACTATTTTTGCCACTAACCTTTCTAAGCTGCACTCCCAAAAGTGGAGAACCAAGAAGCTTCTGAAATGTCCTTAGTTTTTCCTTGTGATAAAAAAGCCCATTTGACTTAGTCATGTTCCAAATGGTTCATAGCACATAATCTTTGCTCTACAGTTTAATGGAGTCTTTCTGTCTCACTTAGAGAGGATGTGCCACATGGGCACCTGTACATCAATCTAAGAAGCACTGAATTAGCAATAATAGCAGCTATTGTCATTATTTGTAAAATACCTATTATGTACCAGGCTCTATTAAACTATTTTCTGTATTAGTGTGACTCTTCACTAAAACACTGCAAGGGGATTTTTGCCCAAATATAAAATTATTGATTGATTGATTTTTTTCCTTCATTCACTTATTTTTTCAACAGAAGTCTTTGAGCACCTTTAAGCAGGTAAGTTGAGAAAGTTGAGAAAACTAAAGCTCAGAGTGATTAAAGACCATGCTCAAGTCACCTAATAATAAGAATGTTACTACATATATTACCACCATACTGGAGGACTCTTATCGCTGAGAATACAAGAAAATAAAAACCGAGGCAGGCTGATTCCAAAGTTAATATTCATTTGATGACTGGCAGTTTCTTTCTCTCTCTCTCTCTCTCTCTCTCTCTCTCTCTCTCTCTCCTCTATTTCTACTTTTATTTTACCTCTATCTCTATCTCCTTTTGATTGGGGTAAGTAAGTAAACCTAGAGAATAGCAGTGATGCTTAGTTGAATCAGAGGAGGGTAGATGGGATGGGAAGGGGAAGACTCAATTGTTTGGGTTCTCTCCTCTTCCAGCAACAATCTGGAGGATCCTCACGGATATCTTTGCATTGAGGAAAGTCTAGTTTGGAAGCCATTGCACCACACCAGGTTACTTGGGCAGGTCCTTCTAGACCACAGTGCAACACCATATGTGCCAGGCTCCTCTTAGATTCACAAGGACTTTTCTGAAGTGTATGCACCTGTCACTGACATTTTGCCTAACCTTTTATCTCCTCTCCTCTGGGCCTCTGCATATCTACAAAGGTGTGCCTGGATGCTGTTATGTCACTGTTAAGTCAACTACTGCCCCAGCCAGCAACTAATGAAATAAATGAGGCTTTGAATGAAAGTCGTGACTTTGTTCTACTGATCTAGTTTGTTTCCAGTTCAGTCTCCTCATCTCTAAAATGGTAATAATAATAATGATAAAAATAGCATCTTCTTTGCAGTTTTATTTTAAGCTCTGGGCAGATAGCAAGAATTTAATGAATAGTAGATTATTACATTATCAAGGACATCACTAAGATCAACATTGTATCCTTGGTAGTAGAAGCATTATATTGTTCTGGACAACAAAATTTGGGAAGTTTTTGATAAGTTTTAGTAGACTCTATAGTAGTGGTTCTCAACCTATGGGTCGCAACCCCTTTGGACTGTATTAAAGTTTCACGGCATTAGGAAGGTTGAGAACCACTGCTCTATAGGAACATAGCTAGAAAGGGGAAGGGACTGGAAACAGTGACAGATAATGAGCAATTGAAGGATCTGGGAATATTAATCTCAGAGATAGAAAGTGGTGAGTGGCTCATCACAGCATCTTCAAATATTTGGAACATCATCAAAAGAAGATGAATTGATCCTACAAGGTACTCAAGAGAGAACTGAATATAGTGGAACAGACACAGGGTAGGACATGTAGTGCAGTTTTTTATTTCAGTTTTTTACTTTTTTGTTTAATATTTTTTATTATTATTTACTATTTTTTTTATTTTAGCTTTTTATTTCAGTTTTTTACTTTCTAGCCATGTAGCAGGTTATCATCTATACTAGCAGTCCTCACACTGGAGGACTCTTATCCCTGAGAATACAATAACATCTTCCCAGGGGGATATGGATGTGCATACTACTAAGGAAATCACAGGGGGATATAGATATGTATGCTTCTAAGGGAATTGCTTTCTAAGCTCTCTAACGCTTTGTGGACTTTCCCCTAAATGCATCTATTTGACGTTAAAACTTCTCCTTTGTCACCTCTCCTTAGATTTCTCCTATTTCATAAAGAAAAAACACGTGTCTCACCAGTCCTCAATCTTCCTATAGTCCATTATTCAAGGTGTAAAAACCTTTGGGGACTTAAACAAAGGAACAGCTTGGGAATGTATAGCTCCCAAGACAGGTGACAGCTGTCCTCTAAGGGATGAACTCATTCTGAGGCTCTGTGTCTTATCTATCTAGATGGCAATTTATCCTAGAATTAGAATTTAAAAGTGAGATGGTTGTCACAGAGAAGAAAGTAGGCTGGTTTATTTAAATTGAAAAATGAATTCAGGCTTTTTTTGGAGAACGTAAGCCTGATTTGTCTATTTGGATTGACAGTTTGAACTGGATTTGCCTGATAGATAGTATGATAGAAATGTTACATAAATTTGAATGAGCTAAATCTACTGAACCAAGGTTTTGACAAATTACATTTAAAGTGCATATAGAATATGGGCTATACCAGAAATCACATCCTTTAGAACTATTAAAGTTATGATTTAAAAGCATTAGAAGTCTACTTAAGATGTACAAAAATGTTCATGATTTTTGAAAATTTTTTAGGGAACATACAAGCAGAAAACTTTGAAGATTACTATTCCAAAGTTTCCAGCTCCTGTTACAACATCTGGAAGGACACAGACACAAACTAGACCCATCAGATTTTTTTTACTAAGGCTGAAGTTTGAACCACACAATTTCTCTACTTTAAGAAATAGAGAGCATCCAGGCACCCTTATATACCCATCAGGGCAGGGCTGAGCTTCAGCTGCACAAACTTATGCTTCATCCCCTTATATCTCATCATTTAACCATTCTCCAATCAGGTCTCAGATCTGATTAAATCTGGACATTTGTGCAAAGAATGAAGATTCCCTTTGCTACATTCTTCTTGACTAGGAAACACATCTATTCACGGTGTGCCTATTACGTGCCACAAACTGAGCCAAGTGATCAGTACATCAGTGATCAAGGAAAAGTTTCTGCAATCAGAAGCTTACATTCAATTAGTCACACATTATTAGTCAATCACGTTATCTGGCAAAATGCAAAGAAGCTGATCAAGCCTCTCCTTTGAAAATATTTTTTAAATGAACTATCACTCATGTCAAAAAACAGAAAATTGTAAACTAAGTAGACTGTGGGATGTGAAGTTAAAGAGGTAGATGGGTAAAGATGGATGGATCAGCCGATGTCAGATACTTGATAAAATCTTTGTGCCCAGCAGCTCCTGGATAATGAGAGCTTTGGATCATGTTCAGAAACTCAGTGGCATATGCTTCTTTCAAGTGCTGTAGGCTGTGAATCTGCTTTTCCTGAGAAAGATAAACTGAAAATACTTCCACCATGCACAAAAAGATATGCCTAGACTAGGGTTTCTCAGCCTCCACACTATTGGCATTGGGGGCCAGATAATTCTTTGTTGTGAGAGGCCGCCCTGTGCATTACAGGCTGTTGTGGTAAGAATAATTCCAAAGATGGTCCCTCAAGATTAAATCCAATGGCTCTTCAATCAAAAACTAATCCAGGTACTGCTGTGACAAAATTATTGTAGATGTAATTAAAATCCCAAATAGTTAACCTTGAGATGTAGAGATTATTCAAAGAAGCTTGATCCAAACAGGTGAGCTCATTAAAATAAGAGGGGTTTTTGTTTTGTTTTGTTTTGTTTTGTTTTGTTTTCTGCCTACTAGCATAAAAGAAGTCAGAGGCGCAAAGCATAAGAAGGATTCAACAAGCTGTTGTTGATGGAGAAGATGGAGGGGTCACAAGCAAACCAACATGGGTGTCTTGAGAAACAATCTCTGGCCGACAGCCTCAAGAGTTACAACTTCAGTGTTACAACTTCAAGGAACTGAATTCTGCCAACAGCATAAATGAGCTTGGAAGTAGATTCTTCCCAGGAGTCTCCAGATAAGAGTGCAGCCTGGCTTATGTCTTGATTTTAGTGCTGGGAGACTCTAAAGAGATAAGAACCCAGTCAAGCTCCATCTCCTCCAGCCCATCAGACTTCTGACCTATAGAACTGACAGGGATAAATATGTGATTATTTTTAGCTGCTAACTTTGTGGCAATTTACTATACAGCAATAGGAAACGAATACAGATATTAGGCAGCATTCCTGGCCTCTGCCCACTGGATGCCAGGAGCAACCCCTCCCCGGTTGTAACAACCAAAAATGTCTCAAGACCTCACCAAATGTCGATGGGAGGGGGACATAGTAAAGTCATCCTTGATGCAGAACCACTGGCATAGACACACAATTTGTCTCTGTCCATTCAGGAAACAATGTCCCCAAGGAAGATATGGGCATCTTTTTGTCTTTTTGAGTCGTACACATCCTACACATATCTTTTGACACTTTCATGGATGGTTTTCTCCAAGCTGTTGACTTTGACCAAGAGAGAATCGAATGTGGAAAGAGAACATCTGGTGTTCTCCAAGAAATCAATCTTCAACAAACGCTAGAAACCGTAGGTCCAGGAATCAATACAGAGAGTTTAGGGGCAACAAAGAGTGACAATCCAAATTGTTTTCTCCTGTAGTAAATGAAAGTTCATGCAAAGAAAGGGGAAATAATTTTTCTGGATTTGAGTATAGCTTTGGATTTTGTTTCCATAACATAAAAGTCCATAGCAAGAGAGAAACATTTGGTTCAAATCACAGATCTCTTTGTTGGTACACAATACATAATGTTCTGGAAGATTCTGATAGACATAAATACAGTAATTAAAACGTGACTGTTCCACATTGTGAGTGGACGTCTCAATTCCTCCTGTTTCTCTCTTCCTGATGAAGCAAACATAACTCTCTTCATTTTAAGACCCAATAGAAAAAGCCAAATGGCCGAATGGTTTTCAGCCTTTTCTTAGTTTTTTTTTTATTTGTTTATACATCATTTTATCCTTGAAAGGAAAACAAAAGAAGGAATGTGAATATGGCTTTAAAATGGCTGGCTGTTGTCAACTGTAAAGTATGGCTGACTAGGAAGGAAACACTTGCAGCCACTTAGATGGCTTCCAGCTCAATAGTTACCTTTTCTTGAATCAACTGCTGTCAACTATGCTGTTTATTACTGTAACAGGACATACAGCAAGTAAAGCCAGAGAGTTTCTGGGAAAGACAAAAGCAGCGATCAAGTGGGAGAACTGGCAGGTGAACAGGCACACTTGATGTAACCAAATGAAACTTTGCTTGACCATCCCTTTACATGCTGTACAGATATTTTCTCAGCTGCTAGATGGGAAGGTCTGCTGACTTGCAGAATAAATTTTCGCTAAAAGTCAGTCCTATGTTCTTTTAACTCAGAAACACAATGTCAGCTCAGTAAGTAGAGTATCCAGGGTATGACCCTTATGAGAAATCACAAATTATTCTTTTTCCTCACAGTTTGGGTTTAGACAGGAAGCCTAAAGCATGAAAAGGAGTAATAATATTTGGTTTCTCTGATTTATTCTTCTTTATTTCAGATTAAAACGAGGGTGATAGGATTAGGTTACATAGTTTGGTTTGGTAAGGTACAAGTCTGAGTTGCAGTGTGTCCCTCACCCAGGAAGTGTACCATGTACCCACACAAAGTTTCTGTCAGGCAGGAACTTCCCCAACTCCTTCCCTTCCTCCTCCTATTCGAATTCGAGTTTTTCTCTCCTGTGAGCCCACAGTTGTTCATTTGATAGTTTCAATTTAGTACTGGGTACATGTGATGCTTCTTTTTCCATTCTTATGATACTTTGCTTCGGAGAATGTTCTCCAAATCTATCCAGGTTTTACAAAAGATACACAATTTCCATCTTTTTATGGCTAAATAGTATTCCAGGTTATACATATACCACAATTTATTAACCCACTCATGTGTTGAAGGGCACTTGGGTTGTTTCCACATTTTTGCAATTGTGACTTACCTGCTATAAACATTTGAGTGTAAATGTCCTTATGTAAAATGACTGTTTTTTTCTTTTGGGTAGATACCTGGCAATGGGATTCCAAAATCAAATGATTTTTTTCAACTTGTATTTCTTCTTCTTTCTACCTACTACCCATCCTAGATTACTAGATAGTTTCTTATATCTCTGACATCAAAACAAAGGAGAAAGGTAAAGGGATGAGAACATTTTAATTAGGTTGGTTCTGTCCCAAGATGACTTTATAGTCACAGGGTCTGATGTGCAAATTCATTCATGATGGCTAATTTCCTCCTTGACCTGTTTACATTCACCCTTTTGCTCAGTTATCCCTGGTAGCTATTTCATCTCTTAGGTATCTAATATTTCTTCCAGGGCCTTGTTGCTTAATCCTGAAAATTCTGGGAAAGAATATTCAGCACTCACCTAAGAATTTTCCCACCTAAGAGGAAAAGGAGCTGGATAGTTATGTACCAACTCAAGTTCATTATTACAGGTCATCACTTTCCAAGCTTTGAGGAGCTATCCCAGCACCATGTTAGAATTAACTCCAGGAGTCCTTCCTTCCCAGTATGTTAAGCTGAGACCCTTATTTCACAACTCCTCTCTATCCAGCCTTATATTCCCCACTGCTGGGCTAGCACGCTCAAAAGGCCACTTTGAGGTACATGCTCCTTGATTCTGCCAAGACCAATTAGCCAGGTCTTGCAGTTCTTTTGTTAATGACCCTCCTTTTTAATTCCTGGAACAGGGCAAGTCTTTTCTCAGGAGTTCAAGCTGAGTTTTTAACCCAAGTTATCATCCTAGAATCTCTGAGGGGAGTAGAGACAAACTTTGAAGAAGACAACTATTATTTGAGGTGTTGTCTGACTTAGGTGAGTCCTCTTCATAATTTCAAGGCAATGACGATTTGGCATTGTAGAACAATGGAGACTAAACCATGTCCACGGGCTCAGGAGTTCAGGAGGATCTGGAAGTTCAAGGTTCTCAAGCACATCTGCCCCTAATATTCCCATCTCAGGTCTTAGGGTCATACTTCCCTATAAAGTCTCTTTAGCAATTCTAGAACTGAGAATTAAGTCTCCCTCTTTCATACTCAAGTCCCAGATCTGATGTTCAGTTAAATGTGCCCTCTAACTACAGCAATAGAACCATGTATTCTCTTTACATGCTGTATTGGAGGTCTTCTGGTTTGCACCCCGAGCTCTTATTTGATAGCTAGCTGAACTGAAGCTATCATTTGGTTCCTTCCTCCAATTTGACAATTAAAAACAACCAATTTCACAGTCTTCACAATTGCCATTACCACCATATTTAAGAAAAGCTAGAGATACTTCATGAGCCTGTATCACATCTAGATCACTATAATGACAGTATTTAAAATTATGATGCTCAGCATGCCTGGGATCATCACCAAACTCTCGTCACTACCAGATATCAGGCCCTTCAGTGATACGTTGGCAAGCCCAGAATCCCATCAGAAGGGCATTCTTCCCTAGACCTCATCTAGAGCTTGAGGTCCCCCCAGAATCAGACCCTAAGGCCAAGATTTGAATGAAAGTAGTTTATTTGGAAGTTGCATAGAATGCCAGGAAGGGAGTGAGGAAGGGATACATAGAAGAAAAGATAGCCAGTAAAAAGCACACTGCTAAGCTAGCTACCACTAGAGTTTCATCTCACAGGGAAATTTTGGTAAATTGTGATAAAAAGCACACCTCAGAATTATCAGATTACAAACAATGGAGCTATGGTACTTACAGCTAAACATGCACGTCAGTCTCACATCAATGTAGGTTTAAGAGTGGTCCAAGAAAGAACTAATTCCCTGACACTTCCTGCCTACTTCACTCATGGGCCAAGTGACCTCCTGTAGTTCCAGAAAAAGGCCTTAGGAAGAGAGTCACTAGTAATGAGAAGCCAGGAGGAGCATGGTACAACGAAAGGGCCTAAAGGATGTGGGTGAAGCACCGACAACATCTGCTCCAAGTTCCTCCCCATGACCCACATTCATGGAAAACACTCATGAACCATTGCCTTGAATGGGCTCAAGGAATAGGGATCAATGAGATAGGATTGTAGCAACCCTCCCTGGTTCTGCCACCAAAGCAGCCTGCCAGCTTTTGTCCTCAGATTTTCTGCATGAGAATCAGACTCAGATAAAGAGAACCCCTCCCCCAACAACTGCAGCAACACATATATCTAGCTCTCCAAAGGGTCGTGTAGAAATCTTTACCCATCGAGCTTGAGGCAAAGGAAAGGGTGGAGAGCAAGGACTTAATCCAGCAACAGCTAATGTCTTGGAAATCTTTTCTCTGATCTTCTCACCTATCTTCATTATGATTCTTATTTTATATCTTTGATATATGGTTGAGAGACTGAGGATCATGAAGGCGGTAATTAAAAATTTCTGTTACAAATTATCATACATAAAAAATATGAAGACTGTTTTCATACTCTCTTGGTATTTGGTATTTTTCGATTCTAACCCTCCATAAAAAAAGGAATGCAGAAGAATGCTGGTTAATATCCTTTTACAGTAGCAATTGAGACCATAAGCTCATTCAGTATACTTCTCTAGGGGTGGAGTCTCTAGAGCTAAGAGAATATGTGGAAATTTCTCCAAAAAGTGATATCACAAATGATGCTGATGAGAGTGGGAGGGGATCACATAGGGCACCAGTATTTTCAGAATATCAAGCACTTTATATGTATTGCTTTTTAATCTCTATGACAACTCCATGACCTGGGTGTAGTCCTTCCCATTTGTGTGAAGGAAAGAGGCTCAAAGACTTACCCAAAGCACATACAGTTAGTAATTGACTGGGTCCAGCCTGAAATTCTTGACTGTGTGGCTCCCAAACTCACAATCATTCTATTACACCAGGGGCTGTGATGATAGACTCTAAACAATACCAGATTCTGGGAGGAGAAAATAGTGTGTATGATGTATATGTATCTGTTATATACATTAAGAGAGTGAAATGGCTTAGTGGGGGAGAGCATAGCCCAGTGCTGACCAAGCAAAACACCATGGCATTGAGCTAGATTGGCCCTGTGAGCCTCTCTTCTGCTAATTTATACCATCGTGGATTTGAAACCGGACAAACTTAGGTATGGACCCTAGCTCAGCTTAATACTAATTATGAAAACTTGGATGAATCATTTAATTAATCTCTGTGAGCCTTGGTTTCTACCTCTGTAACCCTGGGATAACAAATTTCTATTTTAGAGTGCAATGTGAAAATTATGAAGCATAGGTGGAAATTTCCAAGCACACGAAGGTACTATGCAAATGGAAATTCTTATATTCTCCAACATGGAGTGGGGTTTTAGGGTCAGCTCCTCTTCAAACCTCCCTCTCCGTCCCTAATGATTTTATAGCACAGAGAGGAGTATGGGGAAAATCCAGAGTATGTGATGTTCTATACAGTATTCACAGATTACTTCCAATTATGTAAGTATGATATCAGGGCTAATCCACAGAAAATCACCCATTGCCTGATTGCAATGCTAATGGCCAGATGGAAGAGGAAAAAGGCCACTTCACCTTCAACTCTGATCGGTAAATGAGAATAGGAAATAGGTTTTGTTTTGGTGCTAGTCAATCCATTTTATGGGAAACACAGGTATATTTTCTGTCAACTAAGTTTATGATTATTATTAACAGCAAGATCTAAATAACAGATAGTCAAACATATTATTTTTGTATCACAAGCAATACTTTAACATGATTGTGTGAAAGACAAAGCCTCAAAGGCTCAAACATCTTTCACACAATAGTGTTAAAATACATCTTTTTAAATGAGAAGATAAAACAAACTCTTAGAATTATGGTGGTGCTGAATCTCACAAGAACACACCTTGCTCTTAGATTTGAGCTTTCTAGCAAGGGCATTGAAACTTAATACACTCTAATCCACTATTTAAATCAGGTATTATGTCAACAGAAACTCATCTGTTCTCATAGCATTAACACAATTCAAAATTATCTACACACCTGTCATTCTTTGCTAATAATAGCAAGTTGCCGTTAAGTTCTCCAGCACCATCTAGAAATTAATTCACTAGAAGTAAAACCCAAGGAGAAGGTAAGAGACCTAATATGTCGGGGAGAGGAGAGAGAATGAGAATAGCAGTCTGTGGATACTGATGACCCAACAACCTCGACATGCCTCTGTATGATGGTTATCACATTCCTGACATTATTCTTCTATATGTACAACCCCTCCATTGCATGCCAAGGCCCTGGAAGGCAGGTACCATGTTTGATTTCCCTCTGTACTGACTAGTCTAGATACTTTTTAAATTAAAGCCCTAAGCATATTCACTTCCATTACTAGCTCCTTCTAAAAGTTGTACCTACACAGAATCCACCAAGTGGATTTCAGTTCTGCTTTTCCCGTGTCCTTTGGTTCATCTTTTTGTGAAGGTGCTGATAAGGATCAAAGTGGTCAAAGCAAGAAGCAGGAGCCGCAGGCAGAGGCCACACCCCAGAGAGCAGGGATATGGGAAGATATCTGAAAGCCCTTTCTAACACATCTGTATGCCAAAACTCTGGCTAGAGAAAGAGTCAGGGCAAGGGTGGTGTTATCTGGGAAGGGAAAGAGAATAAGTACCCAACAACTGCTATCACACACAGCATTTTCAAACATGATTCCACTTAATCCTTAGCACATCCTTGGGGAATAGAGGATTATCTCCATTTCATGGTTGAAGAAAAAAGAGAAGTTAAATAATTTGTCCAAGGTCACATAACCACTATGTGATGAAGCCAGGATTCAAACCCAAGTTTGGCTCTCTAAAATCCTGCTCTTTCCATTAATAAAGGTATCTTTCTGGAAGATATTGAACAGAAGGCCATGGGCCTTGTACATATATCCTACACTGATCACACCTCTGGTCCCAGCAGTGGCCATACCCTCAGTCATCTGGGTCATTTGGGCACCAACAGTTGGACGCTCAGGAGTTAGAAAGTACAGAACCATTATGTTCTGGGGCTTCCTATTCAATGACTTGAACCCAAAGAGTTAGCTTGCTCTTTAGAAGGTGTAGTTCTGTGGTTTTGATGGACCAGTGGCAAATATGTGAGCTACAATCAATTTTATATAATGCACAAAGTTATCTCTTTCTGTTCCTATAAAATCCCATAGTACTCTACCAGGTTTTATACAATATATGCCTGTTTATTTGCAAGCCAATTGTCAAAAATGTGTTATATAAAGGAAACCACTTTCACCTCTTTCTTCCAGACAGGGATTTGGCTATACTTGAGATGTTGAGTGGGGCCATCCCACAGCCTGAGATTTTCCTCTTACATAACCCATCATCTCTAGAAATTTGGCAACGGAAGACGTCCTTAGATGATTTATAGCTCAGAACTAGAGATCTTCCTATTCCTGGCTTATTTCATATGAAGAACAAAAATCCCAAACATGACCTAATGGAGGAAACGGGATCAATGGAAATTCAAAGGCAATTCCTAGAAGAGACCTGCCTAATCCTGGCTCTCACAGTATACCTCCTACAAAAGTCTGTCTTACCAGTCTCATTAAAGGACATCAGCTCTTTTAAATACGTTTTTTGCATTATCTCATTGTAGGCTACATAACCTCCCAGGGCAAAATTGGGAACAAGGAGAAGTAACTAAGACGCTGATTTCAATTCGGCATAAGAGCAAATTTTCAAATAATTATTGTTGAACAAGGAAATAGTAGAATTGGGAGAGAGTCAAGATTGAACTTTATGAACTCCTATCATTAAAATTACAATTCTGTGATTTTAAATTGAACTAGTGACTTTGTAGGCCTAAGGGAACAGGGCATAGGAGAGCTGAGTTATGGTGAGAAAACCATCAAGCCTAGAGGGCTGTGACTGACTAGTTCTCTTGGTGCAAAATCCTATAAGGTCCAGGATGAATCAGTGACTTATGATCTGTGATTCTACCATTGGAGATTTGTTTAATTTGGGGAAAGGTTATTGACTGAAAAGGGGCTTAGAGAAAGCCAGAACCCAAATGGGCATTAAGAGGAACAACTTAGGAGAGAAGAAACTGTCTGTCAGAGTCAGGAAGAATCAATTACCAGGAGCTCACTCCTGATTCTGCACCCAAAAGTAAGAGACAAGCCCAGCCTCCCAACAGCCTTTCCCCAAATTAAATAAATCTTCAATGGTAGAATCATAGATCATAAGTCACTGATGCCAGAAGGGAGGAAGACCCAAAATCAAAAGCTTATAGGACACAGAAGGGGTGAGTTCAGAAAGGGACAGGCCGCAGGGGCAGGACTGGAGCAAGCCTGGCATAGGAGGAATCCCCTGGGCACTGCCTTCCAGCTGTAGGCCTACATGCTCCACACGTGGCAGGCCCAGCAGCACAGAGATAATGGCCACTTGCTCCTCGACGTTGAGGGTCAGTCCTGCTCAGCATCTATTGCAAAGGTGTGCGTGAGTCTGACCAATTCACCTCCCTTGACCACAGCTTCTCTCACGCTATGCTGCTGTCAAGGTAGGAGAGTGTGCCGATATGATATAAATGTCCACATGCCAAGTCTACACCCCCTGTCATTTGCTCTCTCTACCTCCTTTTTTATTTAATGTGACACCATGGCGTTTATTCTGTCCAACTCTCAATGCACCAAATGCTTTAGGAAAGGCTTGGGGATCTGACAGACTGGGTCTAAAATCTCTTCCTGCCACTTAACAACTGAGCAACCACAGATGTATTTTTTAAACACTATGAAATTCAATCTAAACTGTTTGTCTGTAAAACGGGCGTTATAACAACTCCCTGAAAGGTTTGAGAGCTGGGATTAGTAGGATTTCAAGGGGGAGGGTTAAATGAGATCCTAGAAAATGCTCGACGAAGGTTCATTCTCTGCCTCTTCCCCTGTCCTGGGCCCCTGTGACCTTTGAGAAGCCTGATTCTCTCTCCATCAGGGTGTGACCCTTTTAAAATAGAGCACATTTTCAATGATGGCTATGTGATCTATATAAAATAAAGCTCCTCTGCCAACTAAATAAATACAGGAGAGCGTGTACTTACTCCTGTTCTAATTCAATCTGTCTGAGTGCGTGGAGGTCCTCAAGAGGTAAATATTGTTTTCACTCTGACCTTTGTTGCTGCGTTCCCATTGAATTTGTCTTGCTTTGTCTTTTTATGCCATGCTTATGTCTCCCTAATAGATTGGAAGCACTTTGTTGAAAACAGAGATTAGCAGGATCTTATAACCAGTAAATACCTGTTTCCCTTGGATGACTAGAGTGGGATGTTCTGGGCAGCTTGCTGTTCTGTCTAATAAAGAGTTAGCACATATGCCCGAATTACCTATTTTCAAAGAATAGAACCCATCAAAATGCACAACCGGTACTGAACACAGTGAGATACTTGGTGATTTGGGAGCCTCCCTAGCAGCTTGCAGGGACATGGGACTCGCGGGGAGGAGCGGCAATAACCCTGCCTGGCACGAAAGACTGAGCAGGGCTGCGATCTCGCATGCTCTGGAATTTTTTTAAGCATCTTTGACTCTTGATGTGCTCACTTGTTTCCTGTTTGTTCTTTACCCCTATTTAGAGCACACATTCATTCTACCTTTTCTTCCATTAATATTTTTAAAAGTATTTGCATATAATGCTCAATTTGGGCAATTCTGTGGAAAACAACAGCTGTGGATGCCCAATAGTTACCAATTAGTGGGGTCAGTACAGGGCAGACCTCCCCGCCCTCTGCCTCCACATGGCTAGACACACATTCAGGAACTCACTGCTGCCTTGATATCCAGATACGGTTCATTTTTTTTAGAAATAATTTTTTCTTTTTTTCTTTTAAGGCCAATGTGACTTCATTCTAAAACACTTGGAAAATACAGCTAAGAGGAAAGGAAAATAGCAATCATTTTAATTTATCATTTTGAGATGACTACTGTTATCTCAGTGTCTTTCCCAGCCATCCAGATATCCTTAAAAAAATAGGTTTACAACATACAAGCAGCAACATACCTACCCTCTTACTTCCTCGATAATATGTCATTTTTCTATGTTAATATTCTTCCTCAACATACATTTTAATAACTGCAAAAGATTCCATGTCTTAGAAACTATAGTGTATTCTGAAATCAAGCAACACTCTGGCTAAATCTTTGTTTACATTAAATTTTATTTCCACTGGATTCATTCTTGTGCATGGAATTGAAGGGCCCAGGTCATATTTTTTTTAGTTTATATATTGTCAAACTGGTCCCCAAAGATTTAAACCAAAGTATACACTCCACTGGAAGTATACTGCTGTTTATATGTCTGTTCCTGAGAAGACTGTAAAATCCTTGTTGTCAGAGATTGTATCTTATTCACTTTTATATCCAACATATTTATATTTACATATATAAAAATAAATTTTTTTTACATTAAGTCACTGAAATATTGGTAGAATGAATGGGTGATGTGATGAGTCTTCACTATTTGAATGATTGTGTAATTCATATAGGCAAGTGTGTACACATATGTCTCTGGGGCTTAATTTTCTCATTGACAAAACATATGCTTTCAACCACTCTGTGATTTCATATCCCTTGTGCGAAAAGCAATGAAAAAGATATTCTGGTGAAATTATCCATATGTACAACATATACCGTGCTTCCCTGAAAATAAGACACTGTCTTATATTTATTTTTTCTCAAGAAGACACACTAGGGCTTATTTTCAGGGGGTATCTTATTTTTATTAAGTATAATACAATAATCTACATTTATTCAAATATAGTTAAGTCATCTTCTTCTGGAACCTGACAGGGGGAGCCAACCTTGTTGGTGGGGCTGGCGTTAGTAATGCGTGAACTCTTTTCCCCTAGCCGTTCACACGTGCGCAATAGGATGCCTGCGACTGTGGTTACCACACACACACCTGCAAGTGCAAACAGCTTGGAGAAAGGAGCTATGGCAGATAAAAGGTATTCCAGTCTTCCTTACCACTCAGCGCCAAGATGCATGGCCATGCCCATTGCTAGGTCTTATTATCCGGGTAGGGCTTATATTTAACAAAATGCATAGAAATCCTGCTAGAGTTTATTTTGGGGGTAGGTCTTATTTTGGGGAAACACAGTACTCATAGTACTCATATATATATATACACATATATCACATGTAAACTAATTATGATTGTATAGAAATACACACAGACGTGCAGAATCCACAGGGAGAATAAGGTTAAATAAGGAAGATTCCTGAAAGACTGTGCTCAGTTAAACAGAGATCTCTGTGCTTTAAAGCTGGAGAAAAAGTCCCTTTATTACTCAGGATTTTGTGTTTATTAATATCTAGAAAACAGAAGGTATAATTGTCTTGAAATTCAGTTTCCTTCAGTTGTTTCATCCAGGGCAAAGAGGAATTTTATTCCACTAGATTTTAGAAACATTTCACTTGCTGTTAAATTTTCTAGCCTAGAATTATCTTTGCTAGTTTTATGCTCCTAGATCTCCTGGTACACTGGTGGCGAATGGCTATAGACTGCCCTAGACCATCCATGCAGCAGTCACGCCTACCTCATGGGGCTTCTGTCTCATTCCATCTCTGCTTGAGTATGGATAATCAAGGGCTTAGCTGACATTCTAGAATCATTTGGTCCTCGTAATCACTCAGTTCATTACTTTATTAATTAGTTCACGGTTATTTATTGAGAATCCGTGCTATGCTTTTTAAGCTGCTGAGGGGAATGTAATGTGGTATACACCAGAACAACAGGCATAAACATGATGCATTGGGTTCACGGAGCCAGAAAGCACCAATCTCTGGGAGTCAGGAAAGCTTTCACAGAGTATGAGTCCTCTTCAGATGATTTATTCTTGAGATGGTTCTTGAAGAATGAACTCAAGTTTGTTAGGCAGATGTCACCGTGTGGGTAGGAATGTGGGATTCAAGTGGAGATACCAGGATGTCGAATGGGAGACTCATCACTGGCTGGTCGTTGTCCTGTCAGTCTCACCATCACATTCCTGAAGTTCCCCTCATGCAGGCCCTCCCATGGAGAAGTGGAGGTGCTGACTCAGGCTCATTCATTGCCATTGTCATTGCCATTGCCACAGCTGCTCTTGTGCTTCAACCCAAGTGCCTCCACTCTGCCTGCCCAGCCCCTACAGCATCAGAGGCCATTTAGCCTCATAGTTATAGCTACCTTACTCTGTTGGTTTAACAACTGCCCTGTTCCTGGGAGCAAGGCCAGGGAACTTTCAGAGCAACATCCAACACTGCTATCCTCAAAGCATTCCTTTCAGGCTTTGAAGCCAGGTTTCTAGGTGAAGTACGCATTTCTCCCTCCTCCTCTTAGCAGACAACATGCCCAGAAGCCAACCTTGTCTGAGCAGTAAACTTATATGCATCCATGCTTATCCTTAGATATTTTCCTATATCAAAAGAAAAAAAAATGCTCTCTCTCCTGTCCAAAACTATTCTCTTTTCTTAAGTCCTAAATAAGTGCTTCCCAAATCTGGTAAGCACAAAAAATCACGTGGAAACCTTGTTAAAAATATAGATTCCCAAGACCCATTCACCTGAATTGAATTTTGAAGGTGAAGGTTCAAGAATCATAGTCTAACAAGCTCCCTGGAGATCTTTGTGGTAAAATTACTTCATGCAAAAAAGGGGGTTTGAGATTTGTACACAGTGTATGAGAAAAATCCCAGGTGAGCTCATGAAACTGATCAAGCTCTAACCTGTAGAACAGCATTTAGGACTCACTGTTCTGGATTCCCATAGCTTTCTGTCTCTTCAGGAACTCTTTCTAAGAACCAGCCGCTCTCTTGGCACATTGGTCTAAACCGCCTCTTCACAGATCCCCGAGCCTCCACCTGTCGGTTGTTTCAAGAATATCACAGACCCATCTTGCTACCCACTTCTTTTCAGTTCCTTTTGCTAACATTATCTCTCTTTCTAATACTGGCCATGAAGGAGCATAGTCTCACTTCACATTCTTTCCTCTACCATTTTGATTTCCACCCCCCCAAAATTCAAGAAATGTATTTTTACAAAGTTCATCAATAAGAAGTGGTGATCCCTTCATTTTAACCTGATGCACAGAATTGAGTTTTCCACCATCTGCAGCCATGGCATGCTGTCACCAGTATTCTATGCTACACTTGTTTTTTTGTTTAATTTTGTCTTTTAAAACATTTGGATCAATATGAGGGTACATGCAATTACGTTACATTGTTCATGTTTGTAAGGTGAAGTCCGAGTTGCAGTTGAATCCTTCTAGGTTTATTTTAAATTTTTTGTTGTATTTCCTCTGTACTTATTTCGTTTTTGCTTTTCTTATCTGCTCTAGATATCAACCCACCATCTTTATATATCTATATATGCTCACAGACATGCATATGCACCTGTTACCATATGCAAATACATAGCACTTGGTATGTATAGTGTACATGAATGTCACTGTGTTATACAAATGGTATTTTTTCTGTCTTTATTCAAGGTATTTTTTGGTAAATGTCCATATTGTGTATGTAAATCTGTTTTATTTCTCATGACTTAATATTCTATTCTGTGCATATACCACAAGTGTATTTACTCATGAACTAATGCTGGACATTTTTGTTATTTTTAATTATTTGCCAAGTGGCCTTGTGATAAGCATCCTTAAATATCTACCCTTATGATTCCTATGAGAAAGTTTCTCTCAGGCTATAATTCTCAACCTTGGCTATATTAAAAATCACCTGGCAAATTTTAATGCCTGGAGACCTCACCCCTCCTTCATAGCCCATTCAATTGGTCTGGTTTGTGGCTTATACATGAGTATGTGTAATAATGTCTCAGATGATTCTAATGTGGAGAGGGCGTTAAAAAACACTATCTTAAGACATTGTACTTCCAAGTGTTATTTATCTGCCAGCCATATAGACATCTCCTAGAACTTGTTATAAAGGAAGACACTCAGGTCACACCACAGACCTATTCAATTAGAATTTGCATTTTAACAAATCCTCAAGTGATTGATGCACCCTAAACTTTGGGCAGTACTGGTCCAGTTTATATATTCAGAAATGAAAATGTTGTGTCTTAAGGTATATAAATATTTAATTTCACTAACAACTTCCTGATTACTCTCTAAAATGATTGCCCTACTCTATCCTTTCACCAGCAGGCCACAGACATACCCAATTTTAGTAGTTGCTTCACTAGGAAGTTATGTTTTTTTTTAATTTTTTAAACAGATGTATGGAGGTATATTTATATACAAAAACCTGTACATATTTAATATACATAATTTGGTGAGTTTGGACATAAGCATACACCCATGAAACCATCATCATAAAGCAAGATGATAATCATTTACCACCTCCAAAAGTTTGTTTTTTGTGGGTTGGGTTTTTCTCTTTTGTTTTTTGGGTCTTTGGGGTGATAAGGATGCTTAACTTAAGATCTACCATCTTAAATGTTTAATTGCACAATATGCTATTGCTAACTATAAGCACAGCTCTGTACAGCAGGTCTCTTGAACTTATTCATCTTGCATAACAGAAGCTTTTTATCCATTGAACACAATTCCCCATTTTCCCCTCCCACTGACACTTGGCAACCATCATCCAGCTTTCTGCTTCTCTGGCTTTGACTATTATAGATGCCTCACATAAGTGGAATCACACAATATTTATTCTTTTGTGATGGATTTATTTCACTTAGCATAATATCTTCCAGATTCATCCACATTATTGCATATGGCACATTCATGTACCCCTTTCATGATATCCAACACCCTAATAGGCAAAAAAAAAAAAAAAAATCATCTCAAAATCACACAGCACTTGGGCCACAGGTTGGACATCCCTGGTATAAATAAATGCTACTGCCAATCTTGAATCCAGCAACTTTGCTAAAATTCTGTATCAGACTAATAATTTCCGATACTCAGACTTATATTAAAATAATCTTCAAATAATGACAATTGTATCTTCCATGGGCTTCCAATGTTCATGCTTCTTATTTTACTGCATTGATCAGAATCTCCAGAATTACACAGGGTGTTCATAAAGTTCATGTGCAATTTAAGTATAGAATAGAAAACATACCTAAAGTTTTCTGTAATACAAAGTATAGATTTTTTTAATAATCTCATCAAGGATTAATGCAACACTCACCTTTCAGTCTAGCTGAATGAATACTTGAATTTTATTTGGCCCATCTTCATAATTTTACACTGTTGACAGTCATCCCTGAAATTGGTTTTTATTTCATTCTCCACTAGTTCCTTTCTCATTCATTCAGTCAGTCATTCACTCACTTAACAGATATTTATTGAGGACTTCTTATATGCCAGATTCCTTCTTCCACTATCCACCACCTTTACATTCATTCTCTAGCTTCTTATATACTCTTCCTAGAAAAATGTACTTCCATGGTCCTAACTGTCTACTATGGATGCCCAAATCTACTTCCACACAGTCTATTATTGACCTTAGCTATCCTGATCATAAGACCTGTATCTCCTTCAGGTCATCTTACCCTGTCCCCAAACTGCTTCTTTTACATTCTCCTCCACTGGGTTAACAGCACAGTCCAGAAAGCCTTCCTTAATTTCTGTAGGGGTACAGTACCCCACGCTCAGACACGGCAGTTTGGCTTCATGTGCTCCCCACGGAAAATGGCTCTGAGATGGAATTCTTTTCTCTGAGGACTTGCCTGGGCCTGCAGAAATGCAGAATAGTTCTCACAAAAGAATAAACCAGAAATGCAGAATACTTCTTACAAAGAATAAACCAGAGAGCTGAAGTCTGGGTGCCGCTGGAAGCTGGAACACCTGTGGAGGCATTGGGCTATTGTGCTCGGCTCCTCTCTCTTCATTAACATTATAATCACCTGTTCTGGTTTAGGGAAATGGGCTGACAGAGCAGACAACCTGGCTCCCTCATGGTTTAACCCCAAACGAAATCATGGCTCTGGGGAACACCAACAATTTCTCCATGGGTTGTAGGACCTTTTTCTTTGATTCCTTTGGTGTCTTGCATTTCTACATTTGATACCATAATGTGCTGCTGTGCCTACTCCTGCCACTGAATTAGGAACTCTCAAGAAAGCAGAAATGCCTCTCCCATCTCTGAGTCCCAGGGATTGGCAGCATTTGATCCCTGCCCACTGTCTGAGGCAGCCATCATTCTCCCTTCTCTGTAATGGTTGCTACTATTAAATCAACTCATTTTACCAAAAGAAATATGAGAAGAAAAGGCATTTTTGTACATTAAACCATAGTTTCTAAAGAAAAGGAAGATGAAGAAAAAGGAAAGGTTTTAACCGGGTTCAGGTTAAATCCCAAGGTAAAGGGACAAATTAAGCTTCCCAGACCTTCACTCTGAAAACTTGTCCTTCCATCACCCCCATCTGTACTTTTATTTTTCTAGTATTTAAAATAAGTTTAAAATGTATTACTACTATTCGTTACTTATCAGCAAGCTGGAGGAAATGGGCATGGAATAAAAGTCTGGGTTAAGGGTTGAAATTGGAAAAAAGAACAAAGAATTGTCCTATTGAAACATTTTAAGAAAACTGAGACATTTTGTTTATAGACTTAGGCATCTCAAGAGGTCTGGGGTAAGGGGTCAAGGAGGTGTAGATGCATTGCTACCTCCTTGACCCCTTACCCCAGACCTCTTGAGGAGTTTGGAAGAGACATAAAAACATACAAAATTCTAATTCTCAGCATTAAGAGGAATCTTTTCATAAATTACAATACTCTTTATTGAAACAGAAACACTATCTGATCATTTATATAAGTGTCCCCCTGCCTAGAGTCTCTCTTAGAATCCTAGGTGAAAAAAAAAAGAGGAGTGAAACCAGGAGTAGGTTTTGTTCCTTCTGGCAAATGCATTGTGGGACTCCTACCTGGGAAGAAAGAGGAGAAAAGGAGAAACCTAAGAGGAAAAATAAATGCTTTGATCAGTGACATTTAGCAAAGTGATTAGGCAGTGACATTAAACAAGTTCCAAGACCATTTCCAAGTGATGTCTGTGGGCACCTGTGCTGCTCAGGAAAATCAAGTTTGAGGTGAGGAAAAAAAAAAGACTCATTCTTAATTAAAATCTGACAGTACTTGTAACAGAATGTTCAGGAAATAGTTGTGTTTTTTTTTTTCATCAGTCTGCCCTTTCTTTGTTAAAAAGACTTTCTTTTTACCCTAAGAAATATAATGAAGGAAAAATATTTGGCCAGAATAAGTGGATGGTGTAGAGAGCAAGAAGACATTACAGGTATTTTCTTTTCTTTTTTTTTTTTTTTTTTGAGACGGAGCTTCAAGCTATCCCCCTGGGTAGAGTGCCATGGCATCACAGCTCATAGCAACCTCCAACTCCTGGGCTCAAGCGAGTCTCCTGCCTCTGCCTCCCAAGTAGCTGGGACCACA
>CAUYQV010098243.1:0-15041 GCA_963574575.1 Galagoides demidoff | reverse complement strand
GGCTGGAAAGCACGTTCTCGGCCACCCTGGGGGCAGGAGGGACTTGCCTTGTTCCTGGAGTGGACTCTGGGGGGAGAAGGGAGGAGGAGGGAAATGGGCTAGAGAGGGTGGGGGGAACAGGTGAGGGCTGGGGAACAGGAGTGGGCAAGGGAAAGAGGGCTGGGTTACAACAAAAGTAATTATAAAATATATGAAAAGGAATTATAAAGTGTTAGATTGGAATATGTTCTAGAAATGTAAAATATCAAAATGAATAGCCTTACAATACATATTGATGTTTGTCTCAGTATTGTTTTAATATGAAACCAGAGAAACCTTATACATACTCAACAATAAGCAATTCATTCAATGATATCGTAAAAGCATTCAATCAGAAACTCCATAGACTTTACAATTAATGGTGTAGGGCTGTACCTGTGGCTCAAAGGAGTAGGGCGCTGGCCCCATATGCCAGAGGTGGTGGGTTCAAACCCAGCCCTGGTCAAAAACTGCAAAAAAATAAATAAATAAAATTAGTGGTGTAGAAAACATGAACATAAAATTATGTATATTCTATGTACACTGCTTGATGTAAAAGGAAGTTGTTGGCATTATATAAAATCTGATTCCAATATTCAAAATGTACATTTTATCTATGCGTGCACACACACACACACATATGCATATTCTCAAAAAATATGCAGTTTTTCATGAGTCTGAGGATACTGAGGTTAATTTTTGCATTCATATTATTTTTTTCTATTTTCTACCATGGACATATGTTCATTTTGGAAAGAGAAAGAAAGTCTTTTAAGATGATAATGCAAGCTAGGAAATTGCCAGAAGTTAACACAGGAGAAATATCTAGATAATATACATGGATTGGGTTTGATAACAATTTTCAAATACAGCTCAACGGAGATGATCTGTAAAAGAAAAAAAAATGATGTTGGGCCTCATCAAAATTGAAACTCTTACTCTCAGTCTCTCTCTCTCCCATCCCTCTTTCCCTTTCTTCCTCTCTCTCTTTCTCTCCCCCTCCAACACACATATACACACATATAAACACACAGCTTATTGCATTTTTCTAACAATGGGCTCCTGGTGACTAAGACTCCAAGGAGCTCTTCTATTTTGTGAGGTAATTTATTATTAAAGATTTTGTTCTTGATAACAATAAAAAAAATTGTAAACAATTGTGCTACAAAATAAAATGCATCGTTATTGTACAACCACCATTTCAGGTCTGAACATTATGTACAATAGATGTCTGTGTACAGTAAGCTCTATTTACAGCATTTAATGTATAACTTCCACTGTGCTATAACTGGTATTTTTGTGTGATAGTACATTGGTACTTTATTTCGGTAGCATCAATGCTTGTACATATTCAATCTAAAACTTAACATGTGGATCTCATTTTCAAGTCAGTATCAATAGAGAACTGGAAAAAAGGTGTCAAGAAACCAGGGTGGGGGCTGGGTTGGGAGAATTGTATTTTATGTAGTGGAAGGAAGTTCTGAATGATCTGGAAGTCCAGCTGTGTCCCTTATTAGCTGCAGAGACGTGGCAAGTGATTTTGTTTTCCTCAGTCATATTGTTATCATTTATAGCATGAGACGCTATCATAGTAGCTCTATTTGTCAATAGAAATAATGAACTGCTATTCATTTTAATTTATTAGTTTCTCATTATGTCACTAACTTTACATCTTTCTTTATGTACGGGGAAAAATATATTGGGCCTGGAAATTGAGGGACAGATCTTGACATCTTGTTCACTATGAGAGTGCTCCACAGTGAAACCTTATCCCACCTCCCTGGCTGTCATGCCATCTTAGGTGATGCTCCTTTTAGAGAGGAAGAGGGAGAGAGATGGAAGAAAGGTAAAGAAAATTATAATTTCAGAACAGGTGCAGCAGCTCACACCTGTAATCCCAGCATTCTGGGAGGCTAAGTTGGGTGGATCCCTTGAGCTCAAGAATTTGAGAAAGCATAAGCAACAGCAATACCTCATATCTACTAAAAAAAAAAAAAAAAAAAAAAAGCAAACTGTGGTCTGTGCCTATAGTCCCAGCTACTTGGGAGGCTGAGGCAAGAGGATCTCTTGAGCTCAAGAGTTTGAGGTTGCTGTGGGCTATGATGACACCATGGCACTCGACCCAAGTGACAGGGTAAGACTCTGTCTCAAAAAAAATATTATAATTTCAAAAGAAATTTCTCACTAGAAAATTGCTCATACTCATTTCATTTGATATTAGAATTGGCAGTTTTCACAACCTGATTTTGATTTATTTGAGGAGAAATCCCTTTGGAAATTGAGATGGAAAATAAATTGCCCTCCATCTTGCATCATGTAGAGCCAAACCTTCAAAATTCCCAAGGGGGGGGAACTTTAATAAATCCATAAGGTATTTATTTCCTTCAGGATGCAAAGAGGACTTACCTTGTGAAGTTCATTTTGTTTTTCTACTGAGAGATTGTGCCTCTTCCTTGTTATGTAAGGGGGTTGGGAATAAGCTTTGGGACTCATTAAACTAACTGCAACTTTTGAGGGAATTCTGAACAAAAGTTATACGGTTAAGGCTGGGTATTACATAGCACCTTGCTCTTTCTTGCCTTCTTCCCTTCTTGTTTTTAAATCCTGATGTTGCCTGATACCTGATATATATTTCATATTTAAAATTGACCTTTCTCCCTTAGTTAATGAACCTGAGCTATAAAAAAACAAGGAACCAGGCTGCACACTAGTTATTATTGAAATTTTATGACTCTAAGTAAAAAATGAATATTTTGTTCAAAGATACAGTCATAGGGATAATCAAACCATCATTAGATTTACAGAAGAAGATTCAGAGCAAATCATACCAATACATTAGCATCCTGAAATATATTCATTTACTTAGTCAAAGGAATTACTCAGCACTTCTTGCTGTGTATATCTATGTAATACTAGCCTAGCATTCTAAGCACTGGGATCCAAGGTTAATAAGGAAGATATATGGTGCTGGCCTTCAAAGACTTACCAGCTAGTCAGAATTTCTCAACCTTTTCAAAGCTCTGCCCCCTAAAATGCATTTTAATTTTTCTCTGTATGCTCAGAAGACTAGAGATGGTATAGAATTCAAAAATTTGAAATCTTCATCATGAAAACCATAGACGTACTCAATGTATGTTTTCAAACTGCAAATATTTTATAGGCAACTCCTGCCAATTCCACTATAGTTAGGAAGGATATCTTTTTTAATTTATAACACTTATCATTAATGGTTTATTTACCTTCTTGGGGGTCTCTTTCCATCTCTTAAGTCTAATATCAGGTAGATAGACTTTTAGATAGATCAGACAACCATTCAACTGATACAGTTTTATGAGGTCAGATAATTAAGCTCACAAACTCATCCTAAAAAGAAGTGTTATATACCTCACTGATGAACATCACTATGGTCCCCAGATGGCCAAGGGGAGGACTTCAAAGGTGACCATATTGATGTTCAGCAATGAGGTTCCATTGTTGGGTATAGTGGTAGCTCCATAGAATTAGGTATGAACTATGCCTTCACTTTCCATTTGTCCTTTTTCCACCTTCTGAAAAGATTTCATTCACTCCACATAACTTCTGTCTAGTCACATCAATTAAGGTAACTTTCTTCTTTATTTTGCTAGCTTTATCTTCTTCAATTCACCATGACCACCAGTAATAACATGCACCAAATCTTTTAACAGGTTTCTATCAAGTGGAAAATCCTTTGTAAGGTTCTTTGAATTCCTTCCTTTAAAGAACTTACAATCTAAAAGGAGAGACAGTAAGGTGAACACACAGGAAAGTTCAATACTCTGGTAAATTCTACAATGGGGTAAAAATGCATGGAGGTACAAGGAGAAGAATCCAATTCAGTCATGGGGAAAGCAGTGAAGTCTTCCTGGAGATAGTGGAGACCTAGGAAAGTAGGAGCTTGTTTACTTAGGAAGGGGGCAGTCTCAATGGTGGTGGTGGTGGTGGGTGAGTAATATAGACTTCATTTTAATGTACTCGTTAGAACATACTGAAGGCAAGCGGAGTTGTGTCTTCATTCTTTACATTACCAATGGTGAACTCATCAACATTTCACCCCAAACTAGTTTCTTCTCATTCTTGTTAATGACAATGTTATTCTCCTAGTTTCCAAGATGGAGAAACATGGTAATTTTCTAATTATTCCTCAAGTCTGTATCCCCTATTTTCCATACCATGTAAGAGCCTCTTATGTCTCTCAAGTCACATCATTTTCATTGTCACCTGACCCTTCTGCTGAGCTCTATTCCAAGACTCTACCTCTGATTTATTGTGTTTCATCTTTGAGTTCATTTATCTACAAAAGTTATTTGATCATGCCATTTTTCTTCTTTTTTCTGTTTTGCATTAAACAAATATTTTATTAAGGGTATTTGTAAAATAAAGCCCTGAAAGCCGACTGAGAGGCTTCCATATGAAGTGACATATTAACCAACTGCCCAGTTCTTAGCTTATTTTTTCCTGGATCATATTCTGAACATTCTGGATCTTTCAGATTTTAATCACAAACAATGATTAAGTATTTGTGTTTTCAAACCTGGGTTAGCATCTTCAGGAACAGGAAACTGCATGCCATTCTTCTATTTAACATCCTTTTAATGACTCCTTATAGTATTCAGTCCATTTCTATGAAAAGAGCACTCAAATCTTTGAAAAATTGTTCTTAGTTTTATGAATAGAATTTTAGCTTTCCCAACATCTACTCGTGGCCTCAATTAAAATGAAATGGTCATTCTTTTTTTTTAATACATTTTGTGTTTTTCTCCCTCCAAACCACTTTAATTCTCAAAACTAAATTCTCTGAGAATTCCACTGGTCAATTCATCAACTTCAAAATTTCTCTCTTCAAACTTTCAAATTCATTAGTAGATTTTTGCCCTGTGAAAAATATACTTTTTTTGTATTTTTTATCGGTGCATAGCCTGAGAATGCCTGTACATGGACAACAGCCTGGAAGTTTCGCAAAGAACTAAAAACAGAACTGCCACATGATATAGCAATCCTATTTCTTAGAATATGTCCAAAAGAATTGAAATCAAGATCTCAAAGAAATGTTTCCACTCCTATGTTCATTGCAATACTTTTCACAATAGCCAAGAGGTGTAAGCAACACAAATGTCCATTCATGGAGGAATAGGTAAATAAAATCTGGCATATACATACAACAAAATATCAGTTAGTCTTAAAGAAATAAGGAAATCCTTCTATTTGTAACATGGAAGACATTATGCTTAGTGAAATAAGTCAGTCAAAGAAAAACAAACACTAAACGATTCTTATTAAATGAGTCATCTAAAACAATCAAAGGAATAGAAATAGGCAATAGAGTAGTGGTTCCAGGGAATGGAAGCAATGAATATAAAGTTATAGTTATACGATATGAGCAAATTCCAGAGATCTGCTACATATCGCAGTGCCTATGGTTAACAATATGTTACTGTGCACTTAAAAACTTCTTAATAGGCAATACCACATGTTAAGTGTTCTTATCAAAAAATCATAAAAAGACTTAAAAAAAATCCAAAAGCAAAATCCAAGGAGATATAAGGAAACGTCTGTAGGTGACGGATATATTTGTTGACTTCATTGTGATGATTGGCAACAGGAGTGTATGCATGTGCCCCAAATTATCCAATTGTATACGTTAATTATGTGTGGTTTTTGAATACTTGAGATACTTTAATAAAGGTGGAAAATATGAATACATCTGAGATAAAGAGTTCCTTTCAAATAGATATAATGTAAGACATGATAATTTGCTGTTACTTTAATTTCTATCATTTTACCAGGCTGACTCTAGAGCTTGGCCTCCATTGTAATAGCTGCTATACTCTCTCTATCTCAACCTAACAAGGAGAGCATCAGAAAGGAACCTTAATAGCACAGTCTGACATATTTTGAACTGTCAGTGATGTATTCTTATGTTATGCTACAGAAATATTTACATTACCTGACATTATATCACAAAGTAGAAAGTTGAGATTTGAATTGAATTATTGAATCTCGTATTGATTTTATGAAAGAAAATTTTGTATCGATTTTATAAAAAAAAAAGGCAGATGGACTATTAAGTAGGAAAAATTCAGCAAAACTCTTTGGGGCTGAGATAAACTAGAGCAGAGATTCAGACAAGTAATGGTTGAGAAAACACTTTGTAAATTCTAAAGTGTTACGGGAGAACAAAGCATAATTTATTATTGATTTCTACTAATGGAAACCAATTTATTGGGTGATTAAATCTTTCTGAGAGCAGGAGAAAAAGCTCTAGTTTATTTCATCATTAATTGCGTATTACACAGAGAGCCAAATCTTGAGAGATTTTGTAAACCTTTGGGAATTAGTCATATACTTCTAAGCTCCATCTCAACATTTCTGCTAAGTGCTAGGCTTCCAGTTTTTGAAAGGCAACTATCTTAAGTAAATGGTTATCAATTTTTTATAAGTACTATGTAGTGTTTGGATTGGCTCTACTTAAATGCTTTAATTAGCAATTACTTCCTAAAGATGAGCAGTTTATAATGTCTTGTAGTTGTATTATATGAACTATGTGCCAGGCTTTTTACTATTTCAGATTTTATTGATACATTTAGTCCTTTAAAAATAAAATCCCTATAAGATGCAGTTTACACATGAGGACACTATGGCATAGCAAATAGGTGTATAATTTGCCCAAAGTCACAAAACTGGTAAGTGACAAAACTAAGATTTGGTTACAGTTAGAATGGCTTCCAAGTGCCATTAAAACTCATCATTACACCATTGTATGCATTTGCTTCTTGAGATTGTACTCAATTATTTTTTTTTTAATACTATAAAAACATACATTGCAAGCAAGGCTAAATGCTTTGAAATTTTGCCTGGAAAAAGGTAAGCCTGAATTTTATATATGCAGATTGTCTCCAATTTGTGATGGTTGAATTTATGATTTTAAGACTAAGATGGATTTATCTGGACATAACCTCATTTTAAGTCAAGGACCATCTGGATTTAGTATGGTTCCACTTATGATTTTTTTGCCTTGGCATAGGATGGGCTTATTGGGGTATTATATGACTGTTGGCCTTACAATGTTTTCACACTATGATTATTTTATTGGGATATAACCCCACTGTAAGTTAAAGCGTGTCTGTAGTTATTTACCTATTTTCTGTCTATACCCAGAATGACTTTGGCTTTACTTTCTTTGATTCAATTTCTCAGTATCTGCATTTCAGCTTTGGTGTTTCCACTAATGAACCAAACAAGTCTTGCAGGGACCAACATTTTAATCTCTTATTGTCCTGAAATCTGTTTCATTCCAGGCTTTTCTTTTCTTTTACAGATGGTTTTAGCTAGTTAAATCATGTCTAATGGAAGACACAAGTGGCAATTGTGGTACTGAATTATCAAACTTGCATTGTGACTGGACACTAACTTATTCTTGATTATTATTCACTTGGTTGTGCTATATCAATACCGTTTGCAGGAACAGAGCTGGCATAATTACCCATGTGATCCCCTTCTACATGGGAATCAGAAAATTCTATTACTCATCGCCTCCAAAATGTCCCCAGATCTTGGCAATTCTTCCAGAGTAGCTATTGGAACCCCAGAAATGTCTTGACCTCTGTGTTTCTTATAATGTTTTATGTTTTTTGCTTTTCCACTTGAATGAGAGGGCTCTTCTTGATAAAACCCAGGAAGAAACGCTGCTTTTCTTTTGATGATCTCAAACAATGCAGACTCTGATCTACCTTCTCATTCATTCCCCTAGAGAAGAGGGCTCTGCCACTTTGGGGAGCTTTGGAGTAAATTAGAACAACAAACTGAGAAATGAGTTAATAAATGTGAAAAAAATGTAAAATAGTAATCAATAGTTACATACTGGCTTAAAGTTTGCAAAACTCCGTACAGATCTTTATCTTTCTAACTGCCCTATTTATAGATGAAGAAATAAAGTGTCAAGGAAAATGACCGGCTATAGTCACACACATGCTGCCCCAAGCAGAGGGGTCATGCTCACAGCCCACTCTTCTGACTTTAGAGAAGAAGCTTTCCCCTCTATGTCATTATATGGTCATAGCTGAGGAGATTTGAAATTAACAAAGATTTCATTCTGATGAAAGTTATACAGATGTTTTGTAACCTCTGCTTTAGATAAAATAACCAACACAGGAAAAACAGAAATGAGAAAAACACTGAGATGTCTTCAATAACTATAATTCTATATTCCATACTCTCCAACAGATTAACTTAGGCATTTTTAAAACATATTAAATGTTATCTTTCTAGTGGGAGAAAATAACAGATCAATACCAGCCCTTGATAATTGTATGTTTAAAAAGTGAGGGGTCTGCATGAAAGATTGTCTTGTATTTATATATCTATGTTAAATAAAAGAAGAAAAATGAGGCAATTTAATTTTATATTCTAATTAGGCAACTACATGCAAAATTTAATTTAAATCCTGGATATTGGATCACACCTATGGAATATAGGACAAGGGTACGAGTCAAATCTGTGAAATGTAGAACGTAGATGTTTTGGCGCAATAATCAAGTAAATGAGGTGAAAGCTATGTTGATTGGTTAAATGTAATCATGTTAGATTGTATTAAAAAAAATCAGCACACTGTACCCCACATATGCACAAATGTATCCATGACCTGTGTATTTGACTTTAAAATAAAATAAAAATAAATCCTAGATATTCATGTTTAACTTGAATGAGCCCATGTTTTTGAATAGCTGATGGTGCAAATAACCAGTTACTTTTCTTGATGCATTTATGCTTCTCAAGAAAAAGAGCTGGCATTTTTCTGTCTTACAGTGGTAGCATTCAAAAACCTTAAAAGCAGTAAAATTGTAGGCCACCAGCCATGGGGGAAAACAGATTGAGAGAGAGAGACAAAGCAGCATCTTTTTATCTGCCCACAGAGAAGCCTGCCGCCTGGAAAAATAGGTCACTCACTTTCATTTTAATTTGGTGCACTATCATTTCATTTTCATTCATTACATAAACGCTTTATTATTTTGTCTAAACTTTAAGATGCCTTGTTAACTAAATTACTTGGACAGAAAATTTACACATTGCATTTCCTGGCCCCCTGCTGTTTGGGGTTGAAGATAGTGAAAACAAGGAAATGCTCTCTTGATGACCCAGGGCAATCATGTTTATGCCCATGAGCTGTTTTGTGTACATATGTGTTTTCCTGGGGTACAATTTTCTGCAATCCTAGAGAACTATGTAGTTTGAGGATTATTTTTACTGTTTTTTAAAACAATTTTCTGCACGTCTCTTTTGATGCTGCTAAACTGGTCTTCTTTCTACCCTCAGGTCTAACCGCTGGCTCCTGTATCCTGCTCCTTTTGAATTTGCCGCTTTGTTCCGGTTAATTTCAGGTATGTTAACATTATGTCTTAAGACAAAGAATGAAATGGTGATAAGAGAGGACCAGGATAGACTGTAAAGTGGATATTGTGTAATTTAAATTAATTTATTTCTAATGGGCTTTGTAAACTCTGATAGATCAGGCACTGTAGTCTTAGCAGGAGGAATATCTTTACAATGTGAGAGAGAGAGAGAGAGAGAGATATGCTCTGGTTCTGACCAGGAGACAACTCTTCCTAGTGGTATTAATTTCTATATTGTTTGGAGCTATAATAGGAAATGTAGTCAGCTCCATCTGAGCCTATCCAACAGCTTTGGTGCCCACCAAGGAGACCCTAACCAAAAATGCCCCACTTTTCTCCCAGCTCACTTACCTAGCTTGTTGGCTTCCGTAGGAGTTACAAAAATATTAGGCTGCATCCTGACTCATGTGATTCCGTGAACAAGGTCAGAACATCTAACTGAAGATGGTCCAATATTGTATTCATTATTAACGGGGCTACGTAGAGTTGTACACTGGCAACTCGGATGCTTTTTCTCTAAGAGTATTACCTAATTTCCTGAATTCAGAAACATGGCTTTCCTGTGTTCTTGAAGCTAACACCATTGCATCTAATTCAGCCTTTAAATCAACACATACATTTAGCACTCTTAATATAGAGTATAAGGTGTATAAAATATGTTGCAGTAAATTTTCATACATTTTTGTTCTTTATCATAAGAATGTTTTTCATAACAAAAAGCAAACTATCACTCCATTTGGTGTTTTCCTCTATTGTTTTTTTTTCTCATTTTGAAAATACATTAACAGAATTTATAAAATGTAGATGTTGCATATATATCTCTTACATATCATTAATCAAAGGGATAATTTATGCTTTTCAAACAATCCCATGAAAAATTATAAAGCTTGATTCTTCGGGTAATATATAGTGTTTCAGCTGACACCAAGAAACCCTGAGTCCTCTGTTTGAAATTCAAAGGAAACTAAATCACTGCATGAGAACTCTTCCAGTTCTGATCCAACAGCTTTGGGAAAGCAATGTCACTGAGAGTTTGGCCATCGCTAATAGACAGCAGAGAGTGGTCGGGGACGGAGGCAGTGATTCATTGATGGCTCGGGTATTACACCAGACAGTCATTCCTATTTCTTTCTTTTTCTGCAACAGGAAGGGTCTAAACTGTAGTCTGAGAGTGGTCTTTGACTCTGCATTTCTGTCAACCATGTCAACACTGAACAAAGAATGTCCTTGCCCACTCAATTTTCCATTCAGAGAATAAGAGTGAGATATTGAGGGTATGAATTAATTAGAGCCATTTTCTACAATTTATTTTTGTGTTCATGCTCTATTTGCAGAGATCTTTTATTTTTCTTTGATCTCAGTTCTAAAGAATGCTAATTGCACTGATTAATGTAGATGGCTTGGGGAATTAAAATAAACTACTTTGATACCGAAAGCCATGTTGTAACGAAGTCTGAATGTTCTATTGGTATATGCTCAGATAAACAGGGTAGTCAGTCCTATTTTAATGGTAGCAATGATAAGCTAATTAGGTATAGATAGTTTGTGCTTTCAGAGTAAGGTAGTTATGGGTTTAAGTCTGGGAACAGAGGAAAGGGTTCTGACTTAAAGAGGAGTATTCAACAGGGTTGGGTGAAAGCAAGGCTCTGGGTTATGCTCGTCCTTGAGCTTTTAAGGGGTTGGGGGAAAGAACCTAAGTATAGACCAGATGAGGCTATCAGGGAAGAAAACAGTCAAGACAGGGCATGACATTCTGTTTTGGGAGTAAGAAAATGCCGAATGTCTTTCTTTTCTCTTATTTCTTACTACAGGAGTACCTTGTAAGAAATGGCTACTTCAAACCATTCTTTAGAGACTGAGTTTATCCTTGAAGGACTGACAAAACGATCAGAGCTTCAGTTGCCTCTCTTTCTCCTGTTCCTTGGAATATATGTGGTCACCGTGGTAGGGAACCTGGGCATGATCCTCTTAATTACTATCAGTCCTCAACTTCACTTTCCAATGTATTTCTTTCTTAGTCATTTGTCCTTCATCGATCTCTGCTACTCCTCTGTCATTACCCCTAAGATGCTGGTGAACTTCGTGTCAGAGAAGAACATCATCTCCTTTTGGGAGTGCATGACACAGCTTTATTTCTTCCTTATTTTTGTGATTGCAGAAGGCTACCTTCTGACGGCTATGGCATACGACCGTTATGTTGCTATCTGTAGCCCGCTGCTTTATAATGTTGTCATGTCCAATAGGGTCTGTTCTATAATGATGGCTGTGGTATATTCTCTGGGGTTATTTGGGGCTACAGTCCATACTACCCGCATGTCAATGTTGTCTTTCTGTGGGTCTCATATTGTCAGTCATTATTTTTGTGATATTCTCCCCTTGTTGACTTTGTCCTGCTCCAACACCCACATCAATGAGATCCTGCTGTTCATTATTGGAGGAGTTAATACCTTAGCACCGACACTGGCTGTCCTCATCTCTTATGCTTTTATCCTCTCTAGTATTCTCCGCATTCGCTCTGCTGAGGGGCGGTCCAAAGCCTTCAGCACATGTAGCTCCCATCTCATGGCGGTGGGCATCTTTTTTGGGTCTATAACATTCATGTATTTCAAGCCCCCTTCCAGCAATACTATGGAACAGGAGAAAGTGTCCTCTGTGTTCTATACCACAGTGATTCCCATGCTGAACCCTCTTATCTACAGCCTGAGAAACAAGGATGTGAAGAATGCATTGAGAAAGGTGGTTGGGGATAGGTAGACATCTTGACAAAGCGGGATCTCATAGAAAGCAAGAAAACGTGAGCCCGACAAAAAGTTGGCATGGCTTTTTTGTAATTTTCTTTCTCTCTTAAAGGGCGAAAAATTCATGATTATTTATGCATTTTATACTTGAGAATGATTGAGACATCTTTGCAGATTATCAAGTAACATAATTTTCTAATCTTCAATGCTCTTTGGAAAAGTACTAGAAATAAAGAAGTTGTTAGAAGAGGGAGGGCAATGAACATAAAAAAATATTTTGGATATGTTAGTTTTGAAAATGCTTGATATGAGAACTAGAGAGTTAGTTAATTGGAAAATCAAAATCCCTGAAGGGCAGAAGGAATAATGCTTTTAAACATCTTGAGGAGAGGAGTTGTTTTTCAATCCCAAAGCCTTTATATAATTCGGAGGATATCGAGATGGAGTAGGTGGGAGTGTGTGTATGTGTGTGTGTGTGTGTGTGTGAGAGAGAGAGAGAGAGAGAGAGAGAACTATGTTTATACTGCAACTTAGTATAGAAAATGTCAAAGACATCGGCTAATTTTATCAAGAACATATACACATTTGGTAAACATTACTAGTAACTATCCGGACGTTGCCTATTCCTTCTCTTCAGAGGCCATCGCTCAGGCTACCACTGTCCAGCACAAAGTGCAGTAGAGCATAGCTCCCATCTGGGCAAGCGAATTCAGTTTTGACTTTGTATTAGAACAGCTATTTTAATGATACCAATGATGCTTCTTGGAATCTGTAGTTGTTTCTTACCCCCATATGATTCCCAGGATTTTTCAAAACCTGTGACTTTGCCTCCTTCCTGACTTTCCCTTTGGTGCAGGAATTCAATCCTTTCAGAAAACAGAAATAATATCTCATTGGGACATCATTCCAGGTATCAGGGCGTGACCTTCAGATCACTGCACTCCTAACTACAGAGCTCTCTATTAGAGATATGTGCATGAAGTAGCTAGGAATCAAGCTGTATGATATAGTACTTCTTTTTGCCAATGATTTGAACAAGAATGTTAAAGAGGTTTGGTCATATTTTCAGATGATGTGAAGTTGTAAAAACAATTGATCTAATGGATGACAGAATCTTGATTCACAAGGTGATTGCCACATTTAATGATATTAAAATATACATGGGTAATATGAGATTCTATACTTATACGAAAACAAACAAGTGTGGGAGAGACATTGGTTGGCTACAGAGAATTAAAAGTTTTTGATGATAATGGGACCAATATAAGTAAAAAGTGCAGCTCCATAAAAGTTAAGGTCACCTTGTCTATAATAGCTACATTTTGGTATTTAGAGCGAGAAATGTTCCAGTCATCATTTGCACTATAGTAATTAGACTAAATCTATTTGAATGTAATTTATTTGGTGGATATCACTATTCAAGGGGCCATTGACATTTTGAAGTATATTCTGAGGAAAATGGCCATGGTAAAGGAAATTGACATCACATATTCATCGATTAGTTCATTCTCTTGATCATTCATTTTATAAATACTTGCTGAATGTCTAGTAATTGCCTGACAATATCCCTTATGTGATAAGGAGATGAACCAAAAATACAAAGTTCTTTCCCTCATTAGATTTAAGCTTTAGTTTCAAAAAAAGGTAATTAACAGGCAGACATATACACAGTACAATCTCAGGAGATAAAATGTTCAGAGAGAAAATAAAGAAAGATAAGAGGATAGAGATTAATTGCTGATATTGGGGGACTGTTAGGTTACACGTTAGCAGGGCTGAAGGTTAGTTATTGAAGTTGTAGGAGTTTTTACCATAGTAGTTTTGGTTGAATAGGAGAAAGCTACAGAAAGGCACACTTTTTCTCAATTAAGGAAGATTCTTCCAAAAATCAGAATTGTCTAAAATATAAGCAGTCAGTTTAGGAATTTTTGAACTATCCAACAATAGGGATTGAAACAGAGTTCTGTCTTTTGAGAATAATCAAATCCTAGCTAGGGAGATGACGAAACCAATCTCTTTGTTCATTTTCAACATTGAGGCTTTCAGACTCATTCATTTTATCACCTAATCCTTTCTATTCCTTCCCTTTCTACTCTCTGATGAGGCCTCCCCACCCCACCCCTTTCCTTTAACCTCTCTTATTTCCTTTCTATTTTCCTAGCCATATGGTCTTCTTAATAGTGTGAATTACACTGGGATGCACAGTTTAAGCCCTAAGGCAGGAGGGTGGTGCCTGTGCATAGGAGTCAGCCATGCTCCTTTCAAGGGGACTCCAAGTTCCCAAGGTATGGATTGCAGCCAAAATCTTGCTCCTTCTTATTCTGTTCTAAAACTTCTTCCCGTGGAATCTCTGGTAGCTTCTGACACCTTTTTCTATATTTAATGCTATTATTATTATTTGGGGAAAAAATGGAACTAAAACATGCTACTGAATAAATTCAATTCTAGGTCAACTGTATCAACATATTATTTATGTGTTAACTTCACTAGAGATTTTTGGATGTTCATCATTCACTTCACTAAAGAAGGCCCTTCACTGAAGAACTCTGGTGTTTCTAGCAGGTGCAGCCTAAAAATTTCAGGGAGCTCCAAAATACTGCTTCCCCTCTGATGGTGTCTCGATACCAGGAGAACATATTCCTCAATTGAATGAAATGGGAAGTACCTTTGACAGGATGAATTGTGAAAACAGGCTAAAGTTGCGTAAGCCATTGAATGACATTAACTGCAGTCATGGGAAAGAGTATAGCATCAGAGAAAGAATAATTATTGAATTCTGTAAAGAGAAATTCAAGTAAAGATGGCTTCAGTGGGTAAGAGTTCATGGAAAATTTTCTGAAAGGTACTGAAAGATGTCTAATCCGAGTCCATTTATAGG
>CAUYQV010098242.1:0-20972 GCA_963574575.1 Galagoides demidoff | reverse complement strand
CATCTACCTCTCTATTTTTGTGCCAATACCATGCTGTTTTGATTACTATAGATTTATAGTATAGTTTGAAGTCTGGTAGCATGATTCTTCCTGATTTATTTTTATTTCCGAGTAATATCTTGACTAATCAAGGTTTTTTCTTCATTATAAAATGAAGTACTGTTTTTTCCAGATCTTTAAAGTATGAGAGTGTTGCTTTGATAGGTATTGCATTAAATTTGTAAATTGCTTTGGGTAATAAGGACATTTTAACAATGCTGATTCTTCCTAGCCATGAGCATGTTATGTTTTTCCATTTGTTATCATCTTCAGCTATTTCATTTCTCAGAGGTTCATAATTCTCTTTATAGAGATCTTTCACATCCTTTGTTAGATAAATTCCCAAATATTTCATCTTCTTTGGTACAACTGCAAAGGGAATACAGTCCTTGACTATTTCTTTGGCTTGACTATTATTGGTATATATAAAAGCTACTGATTTGTGAGTATTGATTTAGTATCCTGAGACACTACTGTATTCCTTGATTACTTCTTAGAGTTTTGTGGTTGAGTACCTGGGGTTTTCCAGGTATAAAATCATAGCATCTGCAAGGAATGAAAGCTTGATCTCCTCTGACCCTATTGGTATTCCCTTGATCATCTTCTCTTGGTTTATTGTAATGGCTAAGACTTCCATTACGATGTTAAAAAGCAGTGGAGACAATAGGCAACCTTGCCTGATTCCTGATCTGGTGGAAATGTTTTCAATTTTACTCCATTCAATATGATATTGGCTGTGGATTTGTAGATGACCTCTATCAAGTCCCTTCTATACCTATTTTCTTAAGTGTCCTTATCATGAAAGGATGCTGGATATTGTGAAAAGCTTTTTCTGCATCTATTGAGAGAATCATATGGTTTTTGTTTTTTAGTTTGTATATGTGATGTATTATATTTATAGATTTACATATATTGAACTAAACTTGAGACCCTGGGATAAATTCCACTTGGTCATGGTATATAAGTCGTTTGAACTGTGGCAGGATTATGTTTGCTAGGATCTTATTGAATGTTTTTGCATCTATGTTCATTAAAGGTATTGGTCTATAATTTTCTTTTCTTGTTGGGTCATTTCCTGGTTTGAGGGTCAGGGTGATATTTGCTTCATAGAATGTGTTGGGAAGTATTCCTTCTCTTTTGATTTTTTGGGAAAGGTTAAGTAATAATAGGTACTAGTTCCTCTTTAAAGGTTTCATAGAATTCTGATTTGAAGCCATCTGGTCCTGGACTCTTCTTTCTTTGGAGATTTCATATAGTTGATTCTATTTCAGTACTTGATATAGGTCTGTTCAGCATTTCCAGTTCTTTCTGATTAAGTCTAGGAAGTTGGCATGCTTCCAAGTATTGGTCAATTTCTTTCAGAATTTTATACTTCTGAGAATAAGGTTTTTTGTAGTATGCCCTAAAGATTTTTTTTTAATTTCTGAGGACTCTGTTGGTATTTAGCCTTTGTCATTTCTGATTGATGATATTATGGACTTTAATTTTCTCTTTTTGTTTAAGTTAGCCAAAGGTTTATCAGTTTTGTTGAATTTTTCAAAAAAACAACTTTTTGATTCAATGATATTTTGAGTAACTCTTTTGTTTTCAATTTCATTTAATTCTGCTCTAATTTTATTTATTTCTTTTCTTCTGCTGGGTTTGGGGTTGGAATGTTCTTCCTTTTCCAGTTGCTTAAGATGTCTCATTAAGTTATTTACTTCCTCTCTTTCCATTCTCTTGAGGAAGGTTTGCAATGCTATAATTTTTTCTCTTAGGACTGCCTTTGCAGTACCTCCCCAGTTCTGATAATTCATTTCTTCATTATTGTTTCGTTCCAAAAATTTGGCAATTTCCTTCTTAATCTCATCTATGACTCAGCTCTCATTCAGCATAAGTTATTTAGTTTCTACATCTTTGTATGAGTATGCAGATACCTGTTATTGAAAATTTCAACTTTCATTGTATGATAATCTGAGAAAATACAAGGAATAATTTCTGTATTTTTAAATTTGTTGAGGTTAGACTTGTGACCTAAGATGTGATCAATTTTGGAGTACAATCCATGGGCTGATGAGAAGAATGTGTATTCAGTTTTGTTAGGATGAAGTATTCTGTAGATGTCTGTTAAATTCAATTGTTGTATGGTGAAGTTGAAGTCCAAAATTTCTTTGCTGAGTTTCTTATTGGAAGGTCTATCCAATACTGCCAAAGGGGTGTTAAAATCTCCAACTATTATGTTACTGGAAGATATTAAATTGCTCATGTCTGTTAGGGTCTCCTTTATAAATTGAGGAGCATTCTGGTTGGATGCATAAATGTTAATAATTGACATCTCATCATGTTAAGTGTTTCCCTTAACAAATATGAAGTGACCATCCTTATATTTCCTTACTTTTTTATTTTAAAACCTAGGGCATCTGCAAATAAAATTACCACCCCTGCTTTTTTTCTGATTTCCATTTGCCTGGATTATAGATGCCCATCCCTTTGCTGTGAGTCTATATTTATCCTTTAAGTTTAGATGAGATTTTTGTATGCAACAGATATCTTACCTGAGTTTTTGTATCCAGTCTGCCGACCTGTGCATCTTAAGAGGACAGTTTAAGCTGTTTACATTAATTGAGAGTATTCATAAGCCTTGTAGCATTTTGCATGTCAAGTTTTTCAAAAGTCCAGTGGACATTTTATATTTTTTCATTACTGTGTAAATTAGGTTTTGGTCAAGAATTTCAGAGTGAGTTTACTTTGGTGGTAGAGCATTGTGCTGGTCATTATGGAGGATGGGTCTGAAAATATCCTGAAGAGCTGATTTGGTTATGGCAAATTTATTCAACATGTGTATGTCATTAAAGTATTTAACTTCTCTATCATAAATGAAGCTCAATTTAGCTGGATACAGGATCCTGGACTGAAATGGATCATTCCCTAAGAGAATTGTGGGACCACTCCAAAAGAGGAAACATTCACCTCATAGGAATCCCTGAAGGAGAAGAGGATGGTCCGAAAGACACAGATACTCTACTCCAAGAGATAATTGAAGAGAACTTCCCAAGCATGGCAAAAGACACTGAAATTCAGATAGCGGACAGTTTCAGAACCCCAACATGACTCAACCCAAATAAAGCATCTTCTAGACACATTGTAATTAACTTCACCAAAGTTGATATGAGAAAATCCTGCAAGAAATTTTTTTTTCTACTCAAAGGTGTGAAGCCCCATGAACTTTGAGGAAAATGACGTTTAAATTGGGAACAGAAAACAAAGATGTTCCCATATGCATAACTTTTATAATGTGAAAGATGATCTTAGATGACATATTGAACTTCATAGTTTGATCAGTTCCAGAAGAAAAGAGTATTTCTTGTTTTTTATTCTTCTGATGGTATATAAAGTATATCAAGTGCTAATATACAGAGGACATTAAGTAAATGTTTACAATTCTAAAAATATGCTATTCATTCAAAATAAGTATTGAACAACTTTAGGTATTAATAACTGCTTTTGTATATAAAACACAGAAGTGAACAATGACTATGTGAAATAATATTGCAGAATTTATCCATAAATTTTATCCCTGAGGACGTTTGTGAATAACTAAAACTTATATACAACTTCAGACTTGAATCAGATAACACATACCATCAAACCCTACCGTTACTAAATGCAAAAATTTCTTCTATTTCTATTTTTGTGAAATAGAGGTGAGAACACCCAGATCCTTAGATGAATTAAATCTTGACTGTGGATGAAGGCTACTTGTGACAGTATTGTTATTCAGAGAAATTCTTGCACAAGGAGATAATGATTTTAAACAATAACTAACTGTACGATTTATTTCATTAAAATTTTGAAACTTTACTCGGCCAATCATCATCAAATTATTCATGAATAATTGATCACTTATGTGGTGAAACAGCTTAGTTCATTTGTCAAACAAGTTTTCTCATCAAGACGACTTTCACTTCACTTTCCTTTTATCCCATGAATTTTACCTTTTGCCATTCAGTTTCCATCTTCAAAGAGATATCTTAGACTACCTGAAGCCAGATCCCCAAAACCTGATAGTCTTCGTCACAAACATGATTAAGGACATTTTAAAAGGAGTCTTCTTTCTTGGTGCAAGTGATAAAATATCAATCTAATTTATATTTATCCTCCCCTCTGTAGTTCAAGACCTATAACTCTTGAGTCTCTTGTGTAGATGTCTCATAATTGCAATCACAATGAGACAAATCTCACATTGGATCCAAACTCCAATTTTTTCTTTGATTTCCCGAATGCAGACTTTATTTATGATTCATTACTAACAAGAAGTGCTTATTAATAACTTTCACATTTATTAGATTAGAAAGCTTTCTCTTGGTGAAATTTATCTTCTTAATAATATTAACAACAACAACAAAAACTCCTGAAACTCTGTAAAATAAATTAAAGATATTTACTGTGAGCCAAATATGTGTGATGGAACCTAGCTTCAAGAGGTCCTGAAAAAATGTGCCTGTGGTAGCTCGGTTATAATGTAGTTATATATAGGGTGTCCACAAGGTTTTTGTACAATTTACTATGTTTAAGTATTTTAAACTGCACGCAAATTTTATGTCTACCTTGTACATTCATGGAGACACGAATTACACATAAAACCCTAAATCAAGGTAGGGAAGAGAGATATTGTTTTGGTCCAAAAGGGCTGGATATCTCAATGCAGAAACTTACAGAATATGAGTGTAAAGGAATGAAGCTTTGTCTAAATATAAGCTTTAACTAAATATAAGAAAGCCTGTTAATCAGAGACAAGCTGCTAGACGTTTACCAGAATTTATATGATATGGTTAGTAAATTGATGGTCTCCTGTGATTTAAGTTTTGTCTTATCAAACTTATCCCTGTTAATGATTTAGCATCTTACTGTTACCAAGGACATCTCCAAGAGAGGAGAGGGACGGGCATAAAGGAGCATGTCTGACCTTCCTTCTCATGGCCAGAAACTCAGCTTTAGGGTTTTTCTGGTCTGTTCTCAGTCAGAAGGTCAAGAGGGTGTTCATTGGGTCCGATGAGGAGCTTAAGATTTTATTTTAGTTCACAATAAAAACAATTTTGATTTGCTTACTTTCTCTTGTCATTGATAATCTTTGTGAGTATATATGCATAGCTTCATAAGGAAGAAGGTAAACATGGGACTAACAAGTATGTCCTTGAAAAGGCTCCAAGGACTGGAGAAATCAGAAGTTCTACAGGAACCTTAAAGGACAAGTTTTACTTCAAGTAACCTACTAAAAGCTCTAAACCCACTAAAGTACAACCTACTAAAAGCGCATGCTTGGCAGAAGGAGGGAGGGCATGAGGTGGGATCTCAATGTGCACATTGTGAGGGTGCATAACATCCCCCCGGGTGAGGGGCTCTTTTACGAATGGAACTTTATCCAGGAAATGTGAACAATATAACCTAAAAATTTGTACTCTTATATTAATTTGAAATAAAAAATAAATTTAAAAAAATGAAAGCTGCATAACAACTTGTCTTGGCTGGGAAATGAAATGGCTCATGCCTGAAATCCTAGCACTTTAAAAACAAAACAAAACTTGTCTTAGCCTGTCTCCTTTTTCCCGTAATAGTTTCATTGTGGAATTAAGTTCTTCCTCCAAGTGTTACAACAGGAATTTCAACTTGCTGAATCTGTGATTTAGATAGGGAGGAATTACACTAAAGACCCAAGACAAGACCATAAACAATTTTATTTCTCAAGTATTTCCGGAAACTCATTGATTTTTCTCCATCTAAGTTTGTGCTTCTTCTATGAGAGATTTATGCATTTCAGTAGTAAATATACTATAACTCTAATTTATGAGGTTATCTTTCCAAATCACATAATTATATCAAACATAATTTATTTATAATTGCATTGGTGCCTTGGAGAGATTTTCAACATGATAAGAATTATCTGTTTCAGAAGTACCTCACATTAAAGGGGAAAAAGTATGACTTTTTAAATTGGATGAGTAAACTTCAATAAAAATTCATATACTATCATTAGAATAGATTATTAGATAGCTTTTTGAGCATGTCTGGAAATATTGCTATATATAGTGAAATGGGAAATTGTAGCTAAATGTACCTTTATTTCTAAAATACTCAGTACAAAATTTTATAAAGAGGTTGCCAACACATAGATAAATTTCGTAAAATTTTATAATAAATATTTTGTAGGAAGAAAATAATGAATTTATCATAATGCAAAAACATGGATGACTCTCTTGAGGATAATGCTAAATTAATGTATCAAAACACTAACTCTGTATTGTATGATTGAGTGATTATGGCATTCTTTAAAAGCTAAGTCTATAGGGTCTGAAAGCAGCGAAGTTGTTCCTAGGGCCTAGAGTAAGTGGGAGCAGCCCATGGACCATTTTGGGAGTGATTAAAATATCTACATTTTTATTTTAGGGGTTCTTGTGGGAAGATTTGTGAAATCTTTACCAAATAGAGGTGATAAATCTATTTGCATACTTATTTGTTAAAAATCTTAAAATTGTGCACTAAAAATGGTGAGATTAACAGTATTTAAGTTAAACCTCAAAATTTATCCCTCAAAAAGAGATAAATGAGTTTTACCATCGGGTACTCTTCACAATAACCTTAGATGCAAGACATATTATACACTGGCTGATGAAACAGGACATGAATATAAAGAGAAGAAAATGGTTTTGAGGGCTATTGTGGATGGTGTACTGTCTTATAAGTTTGGATTTAACAATGTTTCTCTATGAAGTGCCACATGATCTCAGATTTTCTGAAAAATAATTAGCTTGTTTCTATTTTGCAATATCATGATAAACCTGAGTTAGGATTGACTCTAAAAGTATCTGTTAGAGTGATTTAAAAAGTCTGGTTAGATAATTTGCAAAAGAAAATGAACAAATGTCCAGCAGTTCATAAAATGAGATTCTTATCATTATTTATAACAATGTAGATTAAAGGAATAAAAATATATACATTTTGTCTAGCATGTTAGAAAATTTCATATTGGCAAATATGAAAGAAAAAGACAAGTTATTTATACCTTTGTGGATATAAACATATTTAACAGTTTTGAGAGGAATTTTGACAATAACCACATATGAGAAATGAATATATTTTGGCCTAGTAATTAATTTGAGCTTTTTCTCCCATAGAAGTACACTCACAAATGACAAATGGAAAAAATAAAAAAAATTAAAAGCTCACCATCTGGGTAGCTAATACATTATATCACATTTCCATTATGCCTGTGGTCCCCAACCCTGGGATGGCAGAGCAGTATTGGTTGGTGGCCTGTTAAGGAACAAGGCCACAAAGCAGGAAGTGAGGAGGAGGCATGTGAGGGAAGCTTCACCTGTATTTATAGCTGCTCCCATTGCTTGCATCCCCACCTGAGCTCTGCCTTGCATCAGATCAGCAATGGCATTAGATTCTCATAGTAGTACAAGCCCTACTATAAATTGTGCCTCCCAAGGATCTAGGTTGAGTGCACTTCTGAGAATCTAATGCCTGCTTGACCTGAGATGGAGCTGCACTTGGTGATGCTAGTCTGGGACCACCTACCTGCAGGAAAAAAAACTCTGGGGTCCCACTGATTTTGTATTACGGTGAGTTGTAGAATCATTTCATCATATGTTGCAATTTAATAATAATAGAAACAAAATGTACAATAAATGTAATGTACTTGAATCATCCCTAAACCATCCTCCACTTCCATGGAAAAATCATCTACATGTAAAAGGTCCCTGATGCCAAAAAGTTTGGGGACCACTGCCTTATATAATATGAAGTAGCTTTGGAAAACTAAGAGGGCCGATATTTGTATTGCCACAGAAAAACATCTTTGATAAATTCTTGGGAGAAAAACACAAGGTAGACAATGATAGTCTGGTGTCATGTACCAAGTTATGTTAATAAATTTTACTTTTATTCAGAAAGAAAAAACAAGACACAATTTTATTATATCACCAGTGAAGGAAAGAACTCGTTAGTGTCTTTCCCCTAAAATTACATGAAAAAATTTTGTGTATTATAAGTGTTGACAAATTGTACATATTTGCATTAACTATTTTGAAGTTATTTAATATGTTAAATAGCTTAATAATTTCTAAACATTGGTTTTATCTAAGCATAACTGCTATATATGTTTTCATTCCAGCTTGATTTCCATTCAGTAAAGGAAGAAATTCCTCAGACCCACTAGTTGTGTTAAAATGATAACACATTGTCTTTCAGTACAAAAGGACACTCTTCAAATAGGTAGTGACAAAGATATGTGCCCTCCTTTTTAAGATCCCTTGGGACTAAAATATATTTAAGCTTCTTGCCTGTGATAGTTGGGAACTCTCAAGGCTGTTTTAATCTCAGTGGAATTTTTTAGGCACCTGGGAGACCCTCTTTTCTTTTTCCGTGAAGCATCATAAACCACCTCTTTGAACTAAGACTGTATTTCTCCACCCTGAACCCTGGAGTTTGGCTTATGAGGAAAAACAGTCCTGCCAACAGATACATCTGACAGTGAAAAAGCCATTCCTCAGGCAGTGAGTGAAGCATTTCAGAGATAAGTAATAGCAACTACCAATGTAGCCCTGAGAACTTCCATTCAAGCAAATTGGCATAATAATAACCAATTGCCCAGGCTGAGGGGACTAACACAAATGTCCAGTGTTGCTAAGTTAGGATGTGTGAGATTTGGAGATTAAATTGTTAGAAAAGCAATAATATTTTAAAGTTTAGTGGTTAATTTTTTACATATTCTTTTGTATGTAGTAATTATTGTGTTCACCAATAATTTAAGGACTATTTATTAATGCTATAAGTGCATATAATATTTAAACATAGATCCCCTTATATTTCAGATCCCCAACTTAATAGATTGTGGGTTTCGTTTTATTAGTTTTTCCCTGAGTCCTAAAATCAGAATGTCATAAATATGTTTGTAAACATGTATTAAATTTAACTGAATGAGCACATTCTACTATTAGCTTAAGAACCACGGAGTACACTATACTTTTTGGGAAATTAGAGAGGTTTTTTTAATTTTTTAATTCTTTTTCCCATTAAGCAAAAGAGCTTTACCCAATATAAACCTTGAGCTTATGCCTACTGGTGATATTTTTGATCTTCTTTATAAATTCTGAGACATTCAAATGAGGATTTGTGCTTTGGAACAATGGCCAATCAAAAAAAAATTTAAATTTTCAGAATTAAAATAAATATAGACTTGATCTTAGTGAGTAACTATTCAGCTAGTATTCTGAGACTATTCAATCTTGAATTAATAATGCTAGATAGCTGTTTTTAAATTCACATCTTTAAAGATTCTGTAGTATTATAGATGTTCCTTTATGTAGGAAATGTATTTGCCGTTCCCCAACTAATGCTTCTCAGAATTTTTCTTAAGTTCCAACTTAACAGTGAATCTTTCCCCTATATCTGAAATTAAAATACATAGAGTGGTCAAGATACAGATATAAATTTGTTAGATACCTCTAAATTAGATCTTAGTACAGTAACTTTATAAGTGGTAATGCCAATATTTAAGCTATAATCATTGGGTCTTCTTTCACAATGTTGGTTTGTTTTATTTCTCACTTAAGTTTGAATCTCCAGTGTTTAGAATGGTGCCTGACACGAACAAATTTCTCATTGAAAATTGCATATTTGGCAGAAGAGGGTATAACATAACATAACATAAAACATAACATAAAATGGAACACAGCCTACAGGGAGAAGCAGAAATAGAACTTTCCTTCCATCCATCAGTTAACATAAAAATGAGTTTAAGGCTGGGTGTTTGCCTATGACTTGACAAAAAAAGTGTCAATAAGCTGGAGTCAAAGTCATTATATTCAATTTTGGTGCTTGAAACTGAAGTTATCATTACAAGATGAAACTTCATACTGTTAACTAAGAGGCAAGCATAACTGATGTACATAAGAGAGTGCACTTTTATATATTTATATATCTTTATTCTTATGCATATATGCAGAATATTTTTATGATAAGTTTTGTTATGTGGTTTTAACTTACCTCTACCAGAAGGATCAGCACTTAAAAAAGTGTAAGGTAAATCTTTAGTAAATCAAAGTGAGTGACACTTTTTCAAAAATTCGTGTAAGAACCAGCTGGATCTTGAGGGTGAAAAATGCACATACACACACACATATAGAAATATGCACATACACAGACATACTATACTCATAATTTAAATATGATTTAGATGGATATTATTTAATATTTTTATCTATCGTTTGATCTATTCACTCTTAGAAATGCAAGTTCTATGGTCTATTAAATATATCCTGATTTCACCACTAACATATGGAGATGGGTCAGGCACCGAAGTGCTCTTTAATTAATTTTTCCTACAACTTTCCTTCTTTCTTTTCTTTCTCCTTCTATCTCCCCCTATTCCATTTCTGTCTTTCCTTCTTCCTTTTTCCTGTATCTCCATCTGTTTCTGATCTTCTTGATACATCAGTTCATTTATGCTATAGGATTCTAATATCTGAAGAGATGTTTAAGCTACAATTATTCACCAGGAGCATTGACTCCATAAAATATAATTTTACATTTTTACAATGCTCTCAAAAACATAAATAATACATGTAAGGGCTTAGATAAATAGGTAGAGAGATACATATGTGTATATATAATCTCATTCATACTTATACAATTTGCTTATATTGAATAATACCATTAAATTTATGCTCTGATTAAAAAAAAACATACATATGGTTCTAATATAAGATATGGAACTATCCAATGTAAGATTTTACTATTCTAAAAAATATTTGCAATTTTCTCAAGGCATAGTGTGTTTTCCAGTGAAGCTAATATGGGATTTCATTTTATAATGTTTACAATTCACTTAGGTACATATTTGTACTGAACTGAAGACTGTGAAAGCTCAAAAACAAATGCTAATTGATTAACTTTCAGGCAGTATGCTATGTGCTTTTGTTTCATTTTCATATGGAATTAATCTTCATTGGTACCATTTATATATAGTACTATTATTAAAAATTTATCTAAAAGAAAAGAAGATTTAGTGAGATCAAGAAACTTTTTTCAATCATGCTTAACTAAGTTAATCACTCAGACAAAAGTTATTTTTTGCTGGGTAATAGCAACATGATGATAAATCCATATTTAACTTTAAAACAAACTACCAACCTATTTTCAAATGAGGCTATGTAGTTCTATTTCATGATCAGTGTACACACATATCTCATTTCATTGTGCTTTGCTTTATTGTGCTTCATGGATAATGCATTTTATGTAAGTGTGTAGTTTGTGTAAGTCTGTGTCCAGCAAGGCTAGGGTACACCACTTTTCTAACAACATGAGCCAACATCACGTCTCTGTGTCATATTTTAGTAATTGTCACAATGTTTCAAATTTTATTATTATTGTTATATTTGTTATGGTGATCTGTAATAAATGATATTTGATGTCACTATTGTAATTGTTTGGGGTACCACAAACTATGTTGCACATATTCTGGTCCAACAACCAGCCATTCCCCCATTTGTCTTCCTCTCCTTGGATTTTCCAATTCCCTGAAACACAACAATATCAAAATGAATAATTCTACAATGACCTTTAAGTGCTCAAGTGAAAGGATGGGTTACACATTTCTCACTTTAACAAAAAGTAAGAAATGATTCAGCTTATTGAAGAAGTCATGACAAGCAAAAATAGCCAAAATCTGACCATTTGTACCAAACAGTTAGACAAGTTGTGAATTCAAAGGAATTATTCTAAGAGGAAATTTAACAATGCTACCTATTGTACACTGAATGATGAGAAAATAAAACAATATTATTTCTGACATGGAGAAGAATTTAGTGGTCTAGAGAGAAGATCAAACCAGCCACAACATTCCCTTAAGCCAATAGCAAGGCCCCAACTCTTTAATTCTGTGAAGAGCAAAAGAATTGAAGAATAAGTATGAAGCTAACAGAGGTTGGTTCATGGTGTTTCAGGAAACAATCCATCTCCATAGCATGAAAGTGCAAAGTGAAGCAGCAAATGCTAAGGTAGAAGCTGGAGTAAGTTGTCTGGAAGATCTAGCTAACAATGTTGAAGAAGGGCGGTTGCCGTAAACAGCTGATTTTATCTGTAGGTAAAACAACCTTTTATTGGAAGAAGATATCAGCCAGGACTTTTTCGTAGCTAGAAAGAAAAAGTCAAAACTTTAAAAGACAGAGTGTCTTTTTAGTAGCTAAGGCATCTGGTAACCTTAGGTTGCAAGCCAATGCTCATTTACCATCCTGAAAATCCTACCATCTTTAATAATTGTTCTAAATCTACCATACTTGTACTCTATAAATGGAACAATAAACTTAGATGACAATACATTTCTTTATAGCATGGTTTGCTGAATATTTTAAAACTGCTTTTGAGACCTACTGCTCTGGAAAATAAATTATTTCTTCCAAAAAATTATAGTGCATTGGCAAGGCACTTAGTCACTTAAGATCTCTGATAGAGATGTATAAGGATGTTCATGCTGTTTTTATATAAGCCTGCTAATATAACATTAATTTTCTAGACCATAGATCAAGGAGTAATTTTGACTTTCAGGTTTTATTATTTAAGAAATAAATTGTTTAAGGCTACAGCTGCCATAAGGCATAGTGGTTTCTCTAATGGATTTGGACAAAAGTAAGTTGAAAATTTTCTGAAAAGGATTAACCATTCTAAGAACCATTAGAAACATTCATGATTCAGAGAAGAGATGAAAAAATTAACATTAACAGGAGTTTGGAACAAATTGATTCCAAACTTCAAGGGGTTTAAGATTGCTATGCAGGATATGGCTAAAGATGTGGTAGAAATAGCAAGAGAACTAGAATTATATGTAGAGCCTGAGTATGTGACTGAACCGTGGCAGTCTCATGATAGAACTTAAAGGGATGAGGAGTTGCTGCTTATGGATCAGCAAAGAGAGGGATTTACTGAGAAGGAAACCCATCCTGGAGAAGACGCTGTGAACTTTGTTGAAATGACAGCAAAGGATTTAGAATATTGTATAAACTTTTTTGGTAAAGCAGAAGGATTTTAGACTATTGGCTCTTGTTTTGAAAGTTCTACAGTGGGTAAAATGCTATCTAACAGCTTTGCATGCTCCAGAGAAAGGGAATCCAACTTCCCTGTGACATTATTTTTAAAAAATTGCCACAGCCACCCCAACCTTTAGCAACCACCACCCAGTTAGTCAGGAGCCATCAACAAGACCCTTCACCAACAGAAATGTGTAACTCACTGAAGCCTCAGATAGTCATTAACATTTTTTGGCAATAAAGTATTTTTAATTGATGCATGGCCATTACTTTTAGACGTAATGCTAATGCATACTTGATAGACTAAAATATTACTAAAAGTAAATATATATTAATTTTTCCAGGGAAACAAAAGAATCTGTGTGACTCATTTTCTTGTGATGAATACTTTATTGTGGTGGTCTCCATCCAAACCTACAGTATCTCTCAGGGATACGCGTGTAAGAGTTGCAGTTGTTCCACATCCTCACCAAAACCTAATATTTTCAGTTTCTTTCAAAATTATAGTCATTCTAATGACAATTTACTGTGCTTCTTGTTTACCTTTTTTTGACTAAGTAAAAATGTTGGACCTTTTGTTAAATACTTAATTACTGTCCAAATATCAAAAGAACCTACAGGTATTATAAAGCTAAAAGTATAAATTCAATTTTGAGTTCCCCATATCCTAATTTTATGAGTTCAGGCATAAGCAAAATAATTACTTCTAATTTTTTGCACATCCTCTAACATTTAATTTTTCTTTTGTAGGTCTGCAAGCATCCTTGACTAAAGCCCCACCTACACTTCACCATGTTGGCATTTAATAACACCTTTACTAATTGGCCCACTTTTTCCTTCATTGGCATTCCTGGTCTGGAGACTGAACATACATGGATCTCCATCCCCTTTTTTCTCCTGTACCTCGTGGCCATTGTTGGTAATGTTCTTCTCTTCATCCTAGTTAAAACTGAACAGAATCTCCATGAACCCCAGTTCTATTTCTTGGCCATCTTAGCCCTTACTGACCTAGGCCTTTCATTGTCCACAATGCCTAGTGTCTTGGCTATATTTTGGTTCAATATCCACCACATTGGCCTGGACGCCTGCCTGACCCAAATGTTCTTCATCCATACCCTGTCCTCAGTAGAATCAGGTGTCCTGGTAGCAATGGCTTTTGACCGCTTAGTCGCTATCTGTGCTCCACTCAACTATACCAGGATCCTGACCCACTACATGGTTGCCTGCCTTAGTGGGGCTGCCTTCATACGAGGTGCCACTCTACTGATTCCTCTGCCTTTTTTCCTCAGGACCTTTCCTTTCTGTGGGGCCAACGTGCTCTCACACTCTTATTGTTACTACCCAGATATGCTGAACCTGGCCTGTGGGGATGTCACTTTCAGCAGTGTCTATGGATTGGTCTGTGTGCTGTGCACATTTGCAGTGGATGTTGTCTTCATCCTAGCTTCATACACAAAGATTCTGAGCACTATCATGAAACTGGGGATCCGAGAGAGAAACTGGAGATCACTGCATACCTGTGTCTGTCACCTCTGCACAGTGCTTGTGTTTTACCTGCCCCTCATCAGCCTCGCAGTACTACATCGTTACACACAGGAAACCTCCCCGATCTTATACACCACCATGAGCAATGCCTACCTCCTCATGACACCACTGCTAAACCCTGTAGTCTATAGTCTCAAATCCCGGCAGATCCAGGCTGCCTTGCGCAAGCGATTATGGGTGCAACGTGTGGTTGCTGGAGAATGAGATTTGTTTGTCTAAATGAGAAGGTGGAATCAATTTAAAAAATGATGTTCAGGATCTACTATGTGTCCCATAGTATAGTAGGCTCTATGAACATAAAAATAAAGAACAAAATTATCAGTCCTTTCTTCAAGAAGCACTCACAGTAAGTAAGGAAGGAAAGAGAGGCCAAATGCTTACATAAGTGATCTTAACTATGACCATGCATCGTGGTTGCTTGGTAGAAACAAGGAGAAATGCCCATAGAATGAGCTCAATGTTGTTGGTGTATGAGATGGACGAAAATCACATTGCCTCAGCTGCTACCTTGTGGGATCTTACTCTGGACTGTAGAGCATCTATGAGGCACTGGTTTTATAGATAAATCAAGATGTCACCTGATTCTTGGTTTCCAATGGTGCATAAGCTGGGGCATTAAAAATTCAAAATTGATTATAAATTTATGACTAACTGTATGTTTGATATTTCTATCTCTTATAGTTGGATATTGGGTAGTATTCTGAGCATTCTGAATATTAGCAACAGATAAAGGAGAAGTCTGAAAAGAAATATGTATAATAATCTGATAAATTATTTTTCTTACCCAATTTGTTACTTCATTCAGAATTCACACTTCATTCAGACTTGGTTTTGTTTTCAACTTAATGTTGAGAATAGATTTAGCTATATACTGACCTCTGAAATAAGAGGAAAAATAAATTGGTCTGTTATCTTTCAGGGACAACTCTCTAAAATTTAGGGTCATAAGCACATGAAGAGTCCTCCAATTGAGTTGGAGGAAAGTAAAAGAGAAAGATTTCACTGTTCCTGGTAATAAATAAATATGTGGTATCAGTAGCGGGAATTTGAATTTGCTTTAAGAAAGTTATGAAAGGATTCATTCCTAAGTGGCAACTTAAGTAATTAATGAGAAAAAATATTTTAAAAATCTGACTGACAAATATAATAGGCAAAAGATTAATGCAGAAGATATAATTATAATATTCACGTAACTTACATTCTACTATTGAAAATAATAGAACACTGAACCATATAATACAACATAGTTAGTGGGGATGGGGATTCATGTGAGTTTCTATATGAATATAGAGGAAAATAAGACAAAGAGACCTGGGATTGCTAAGTACTACATGGAAGACTGAATGGTCCATGAACAAATACTATGCAAACTTAAAAACTGTCTCAATTTAAAAAATATGATCTTAGCTGTGACCTATTATCTATTAACATGATGGAGGGGATTAAATATATTTTTTAAGAAGTATGTTATTTGCTCTCAGTGAGATATCACTTCCAAAGTATAATGAACACTCTCAAAAAGTAAAATATAATTCTAAATAAAGTCTGGCTCTTAAATTGTTCCTCCATATTTTAAGGTCTAAAGCAATCATTTTCTTTATGGTGAGTCCTTCCGATCAGTAGCCTCTTGACTGACTTACTTCCCCAACAGGTCTGTAGGGAACTGGGAACCATTAATACATTTCCATTTTTCTTTTTTTTTTTTTGAAGAGAGGAAATAGTTTCCCTTAAGGAACTCCTCACTTCTCTTATGGTATGGGTGAGATCAATAATATTAATATTCTAAAAAGTCACAACCTGTTCTTTCAGCTACAGAGATTAAAAATCAAATAAAATCTTTCTACCTTGATGCTTTATGCTAGAAATAGTTTTATGCTAGAATACAAAAAATTTTCCTTTCTATTTGTATTATAGAAAGTACAAATAGAATAGTCATTCCACCTTTTTAATCACATGGAAGCTAATGACTATTTATGTTGTCAGAAAATGAGTACCACCCAAAGAGAAGCAAATAGGAGAGACTGCTTTGGAAGAAAAAGAGAAAAATATTAATAAAATTAAGTCCCTGAAATACTTCCTTTGATGCTGGACCAAGTCTGATATTTTCATTTTTTTTTAACTTATAAATGAAATAAGGTTCTGTTTAGATGAATTGGATCACTTATTTAATTCCACTTTACAACATAAGTATCACTCACTAGGCCATAACTCTCTATCTAGTGGCATTTCAGTCTAAGTTGATGTCTCCTAAAGAATGGCATACAGTTAATGCTCAGAATAGTTGTATAAAGTTGTAAAATAAGAAAGAATTAAAGGGGCAGTGCTGTGGCTCAAAGGAGTAGGGTGCTGGCCCCATATGCCAGACGTGACTGGTTCAAACCCAGCCCCAGCCAAAAACTGTGGAAAAAATAAATAAATAAATAAAGGAAAGGAGAAGGACCAAAGATGAATGATAAATACAATATATGACAAATGAAAAAGTTAATGATTAATAATTTAATACTTAATTACAAAGTGTTTTCTTATAAAACAGATATCCTTATTAATCCCTTTTCACTACTGGCTAAATTAAAGTAACAGGTTCTGGGTCACTATATTTTTCGAGGCAATATAGCAGAGAAGTAAGAGTCCTGCTTTCAGTTTAATCAATACATTCTTCAACTAAATGGAAAACCCACTTTAATACAACCTGAGAAAATCATTTGCATATTGTTTAGATGGTAAACTTTAGGTGCACTGCTTTATTGTATTTTTGACTTAATCTCTCACTTAATTTTTATGTTAGATGAGGCTTACACTTACATTGGGATTGTTTCTTAATAAGAACTATAAAATGTAAACAGATTTAAATAAAAACTATAATAAATAACCCTTTTGTTGCACTTAAAATATCTTCTCTATCATATTTTATTTTCCCAATGGTAATAAATGCCTATAGTACAATAAAAATATGTTATTTTTAATTAGTTTTTATCCATGTAACCATAAATGAGGAGTTCTCATGTAGAAAATTCTTAAAAGAGTATTTGAATTAAAAAGGGTGCCCATAAGTAACTAGGTTATATGAACTCTAGAAATAAAATACATAAAATGAAGGTAGATATATGTTTATAAATATATTTCCTGATCTACTGCTAGAAGAGAATGTCCTATATCCAGAAAGGTAGTAGTAAAAACTATGCAGAGATGGACTAAAGAAACTACTTCAGCACACCAGAAAATAATGTCTGTTCCTTCTTTTCCTTTTTTTTTTTCAATATTCCCAGTACCTTTGAATCAGTTTCTCAGAGATCCACTGTTTTTCTCATGCTCTCTTAAATGCAAACAATCTATGCAGCACACTTCTAATCTGTTTTGTTTTCATACTATACACCAATGGGTTTAGAACTGGTGTGAGGAAGAGGAAAATATTGGACATGGTAACATGGGGGAGAGGGGAGTGGTACCTGCCTATCCTGTGGATTAGGGCTAAGGCAATGAGTGGAACATAGAAAATGAGGACAGTGAGAACGTGGGAGACACACGTGTTGAGTGCCTTAAGACGTCCTTCCCTGGAAGCAATGCCCAGGACTGTCTTCAAGATTAAAGCATAAGACAGAACAATAAAAATAGAGTCAACACCAAAGGAACAGAGGACCAACGCCAGCCCATAGATGATATTGATGCGAATAGACCCACACGCTAGCTTCATCACATCAGGGTGGAAGCAGAAAGAGTGGGACAGGACAATGTTCTTACAGAAGGGAAGCCGTTTGAGCAGGATGGGCAAGGGGGCCATCAGTGCCACTCCCCGAGCGGTAGCAGCCAATCCCATCTGAGCAATGCGGGAGCGGGTCAGGATCACAGTGTAGCGAAGTGGGTTGTGTATGGCCACAAAGCGGTCAAAGGCCATAGCCAGCAAGATGGCTGACTCCATGGAAGAGAAGGTATGGATAAAGAACATCTGTGCCAAGCAGCCATGGAACTCAATCTCTCGGTGGTTGAAAAGAAAGACATTAAGTACAGTGGGCAGTGTAGAGGCTGACATGCCTGTGTCAGTGGCTGCCAACATAGACAAGAATACATACTGAGGCTCGTGAAGGCTGGGATTCTTGTGTATTATGTGAATGATGATACTGTTCCCCAAGATGGCAATCACATACATGATGCTTAATGGAATGGAGATCCAGATATGAGCATCCTCAAATCCTGGGATCCCCGAAAGAAGAAAGAAGGGTGGCTGGTAGTGGCTGTCATTGAGCACAGACATGTTGATTAAACCTAAATAAAAAAGAACATGAATGGGAATGACAAACAGTAAATTTAATTCAATTTCATTTAGTGGTCAAATAGAGTCTAGAGATGAAGGCAAACACAATATCTGTTGTATAGAGGAAATTGAATAGAATTAAAATCAGTTTAATTTAAAAAAGCTTGTATGAGAAATTGTTTTAGGTGATTTATAACCACTATCTTGTAGAAAGTTGTGTAGTTATAATGGTGGCCACCAAGTACTATAATGCCAAAGGATTTTGAGCGGAAGTTCTCAAAGAACAAATTAAGATTCTCAAATCACATCGTTCATTCGTCAATGTAAAATACTCAGTGAAAAGCAGAGAGACAAAGAGTAGATTAGTCAACACATTAAAATAGTGAGCAAGTGTGTAAGAGGGCCCACAGGATACAACCCCTGGATTATGCAATATCCATAGTCTTTGTCATTGTGTTGACGGTGTGGTCAGAAGCACCAGAGTCAAGGTTAGAGCAAGAGGATCCCAACAAGGTATCTGGGGTCAACATTCACACCTGCTCTGTCAGACACAGAGCATTATATACACACGGCTGCAGGTTTAATTCATCAATAAGACAGCTGAACACCTATGAGGTTAACCTGTATTTCTTATGCTGCAAACACATTGGGTCAGAATAAAACCACAGTGGCATCATTAATGGTTATGTAGTACATGGATCACTCTGAAAGTTTTGGAATACACTAAAATAAAATAAAAAAAACATAAAATCCAAGCGGCTGTACACAAGTGATGCCTTCCCAGGCAAACAGCAGTTTGTATCAAAACTTTCACAGTATAGCAAGAGTATACCATAGCTGTCATGTTACATGTGGCATTACCATATTTTAGGACTTATTTATTTAGCCTCTTTTTTTATCTATAAATAATACTTTTGTTTGTTCTATTCTATATTTCATGCATCTCTGTTTAACATCACCTTTCCCATATCCTAACATGTTCTACAGTTTACCTATTATCTATAATTACCATAAATTATAATGTTGCTTTTCTTTTGCCAACTACTTGTTTGTTCTTTACATCTATAGTCAATAAATGCCATGCATTTTACATGTGAAGCTTAAAATGCTAGTTTATTCACTTTGGACATATCATGAATTTCACCTATTCGGTTTGTCTTGTTTCTTGTACTTGAATTAAATATTCTCAAGTAGTTCAACATACATACACATTCATTACTGTTGGTGAAGATACACAGTAAACTATATAATTTCTATCTACACATGTGCCAGTGTTCAGAGTGTGGTAAACAATAAAAACAAATAAGCAAGTATTACCAGTGAAATTCATGAATTGTGATATAAGAAGCCCCTATAAATAATATGGCAACCAACATTTATCCATCATCTTAGAAGACAGATAGCACAGAATCCACTCTCATTTTAGGAATGAAGTGATGGAGGTCTAGTAAAAAATTATCCTCATCTTATAGATGGTTTTGCTTTCTACAGTTGAAAGTACCTAAAGTCAACTAAGTCTGAACATATTACAGTGCTTGAGAGACAGAGAGAGAGAATATTCAAATAGCTTTAATCATAGCATATCGATATAATTGTTATATTTTATTATTATTTTTAATTCTGCTGTGCCTCATTTATAAATTAAACTTTACCTTAATTATATATCTACAGGGGAAAATGGTGTAGTGATAGTGTTCAGGACTTGATTTGAGGCAACCACTGGGGATTTTAAAACATTTCCCTGTGGATAAGGAGGGAGTACTGTATAAGTGATTTGTTTAACAATGAATTGCTTGTGACAAAGAACAATTTTTAACCCGTGTTTCCTAATTCAATATATGTTTTTTTATCAGTTATATATACATATATGTGTGGATATATAACAAAATGAATCTGCTTAAAAAATAGAAGCAAAATACCTAAATAGGCTTGGCGCCTGTGGCTCAATCGGCTAAGGCGCCAGCCACATACACCTAAGGTGGCGGGTTCGAATCCCCAGCCCAGGCCCACCAAACAACAATGATGGCTGCAACCAAAAAATGGCCGGGCGTTGTGGCGGGCGCCTGTGGTCC
>CAUYQV010098238.1:0-17956 GCA_963574575.1 Galagoides demidoff | reverse complement strand
TGAAGAATTTTCTAAGAGACGACTCAAAGCAGACTGATGAGCCTTGGCCAGAGACTTCTGTGGTTTGAATCCTGGCTCCATGTCATCATTACTTATTAGTGATTATTACCCTGGTAAGCTCCCTTACCAAAAAAGTTATATATAAATATAGATGTATGTGTAACTCTATATGGACATATGGATCAAAATACTTCTATCTCATAACTTTGTTGTGTATATTGAATAGGATAATATCTAGAAGGTACCAAATAATGTATATGCATTTTAAGAAGGGAAAAATATATTAAACTTACAATACTAAATATATATTGATAGTTTGTTATCTTATAGACTTTATCTTGTATCACTTATAATTGCAGAAGAAAAATGTGACTTGAGGATTACCATTTTGATACATTTTTTTCTTTTCTTAAAATGTGTATATATATTTTTGGCACCCTTTGCATTGAAAGAAGCCAGAACATTCTGCACAATCAATAAATAATAGTTAACCTTTACTGAATGTTTAATGTTCCCCACACCCTGATGACTAAAATAATCAGGAGAGGTCAATTTAAGGAGTTGATACCTAGCAGGAAGCATAGAGCTAATAGCTAACTAAAACAATAAGAAGATTTACTAAATAAATTATCTGGGGGACCCCATAGAAGAAATGTTGTGACACAAATGCTCCAGATAGAGTGAGAACTTAAAGCTTTTACACGGTGTCATTTGACCAGAGGCCAGAGTGATGAAAACCAGAGGAGGACATACAGAGATTGAGGGGACTAAAAAGCATTTGGCCGGTTGACGCATATCTTTGTGAATTAGGAATTGTTTTATAAGATCCAATCTGAGGGGAAGGCAGGAGCCACATCATACACGTTGTAAATCACGATAAAAAGCTAGATTTTTATTATAGCATTTAGAAGCCCCTGAAGTTTCCTAAGTTGGAGAGGTGTCATAATCAGGATTTAATAGTTTAATTTGAATCCATCATGGAGAATAAACCACAGGAGGAAAGAGTGAAGCAGGGAGATTGGTGTAGAACCATTTGAAATTAGTCTTGTAAACACAGGGCGGCTGTTTAGTCTGTCAAACAGTCAGGTGGCTCCTAAGCAGCAGGACAGGGTCAGGGGCCACACTTCACGCATTTGGCTGGCAAAGAGACAAGCCCAGTGGGTTTGGATGGTTTGTTACTTGGTGAAGAGCAGACAGCATGAGCCTTATACTGGCAGCCCATGGGCTACAGGTGACCTGACTTACTGCATTCCAGACTTAGGAATGGGCTCCCAATGCTCCCTATAAAGATAGTTTATACTTAAACAATCAGGTTAATAATTCAGAAACTAGTGTCTTCCATGCATGTAAAGAAATGCACAGGGCATGAGCAGTCAGGTGGTCGCTTATGCACACCATCCCTTCAGCCAACATTTTTATGCGGCATATGGCATATGGGGCCGGTGCCCTACATCTTTGAGCCACAGGTGCCACTCGCCTTTTTTTTTTTTTATTGTTGAGGATTCATTGAGGGTACAAAGAACCAAATACTTATTGCATTTGTTCAGTAAAGTCCCTCTTATAATTGTGTCCCACCCCCAAAAGGTGTGTCACACACTGTGACCCCCCAGCCCCTTCCCTCTCTGCTTTTCCCTTCCCCCAGCCCCTTTCCTCTCTCTGCTCTTCCCTTGCCCTATGTCTGCCCTCTTTCCCTCTCACCCTGAAAAACATTATTTTACTTTTTGGGACTTCTGTATTACGTAGGCCCAACTTGTGACAGGTTTCTCATCCAGGGACTCAACCAACCTCACATAGAAAATATTAATAAAAATAAAAATTAATAAAAATAAAAATACAAATACAAATAAAAACAATAAGTCTAACAACTATTTATAAAGCATATTTATAGTGGTAGGTATTGGTAGCAATCCAGAGATGATTTAAAGTATGCAAGAGGATGTGCACAGGTTAGGTGCAAAGACTATGCCATTTCTCATAAATGACTTAAGCGTCCTTGGATGTGGGTGTCCAGGGGGCCTGGAATCAATCATCCATGGGTACTAAGGGACAAGTGTGCTATGGTTCTCATGGCAATTGTTCATAAGATAGGGAACCTTCTTGAGGGCAGAAGTGATGCTTTCTTTAATATAATCCCTCCTCCCAATGCTCTGTGGAGAATTCCCACAGAGGAAATCAAGTATTTAAGTGATATCACTGACATATCAAAGTAAATCCTTCCTAGAGAGAAGCAGTGATCAAGCATATTAATTATATTATCAGTAATCATTCTCTTAAATGAGAAATCTAGAGAGAAAACTCATCCACAAAACAAACATCATATGTTACATTTTCTTTATCAGAGAATATTTTTGTAAAAATTTCTTGGTGTGGCATTTATCTATGTGTATTCAGAGAGGATGGTATTCAGGACAGGGTAACCACATATATGCCACCTTAGCATATAGAATTTTTTTTAAGTAAATTTATTTCAGGTAAATGTGAGAGTAGCACATTGAGTATTTTGAGATGAATAAATCTAAGAAACAGTAGGTGCAGGGAACATTTTCCAACCTTCCCGGTAAGACCCTCATGTGGGAAGTGCCTTGGAGGAGCAGAGCACCCTCCTCTCTGCGGTTAAGGGGACACCAAGAAGAGTGGGAACAAATGGGCCCTGTTGCTTCCCTGGTTTACTACACTTAGCTCACACTTTCTTCGTCCTATCACGTTTATCCATGACTCTCCGCTCTTCATCAAACTTACACTCAGAACTCTGGGGCTTACCACTCCCCTGGATCTTCATTTCCTTCTGAAGGCTCCTGTGTTATGGAAAACTACATTAAATAAACTTGCATGCTTTTCACTTGTTAACCCACCTTTTGATTCAGTAGCCCAGCTGAGAATTTAAAAGGTAGAATAAAAGATATTTTTCCTTGGCTCAGCATCTGTAGCTCAGTGGCTAGGACGCCAGCCACATACATCGGAGCTGGTGGGTTCGAATCCAGCCCTGGCCTGCCAAACAGCAATGACAACTACAACCAAGAAATAGCCGGGCATTGTGGCGGGCACCTGTAGTCCCAACTACTTAGGAGGCTGTGGGAAGAGAATCCCTTAAGCCCAGGAGTTTGAGGTTGCTGTGAGCTGTGATACTACAGCACTCTACGGAGGGCAACATAGTGAGACTCTATCTCAAATTTAAAAAAAAAATAAAAAGATATTTTTCCTTCCCTGGAAAACAGATATATTTAAAGAGAGGAAGTGTTGTTCTGTTGTATCTTATTTTGTTATAGGCCAACATATCTGTAGAATGTTTGTGATTATGATGGCATGTATATTTATTTCAGAAATTCTAAATAATCTCAATAAAAAGTTATTTTTCTGAAACTCTTTTATAATAACTATAAGGTAGTTTCCATCTCTCTCTCTCTTTCATCTAATCAGATGAGAACATTATTTTGGCCAGATTTTTATAATATCTGCTGAAAGAAAATGCAAATTTCCACCAGACTGTGATGTGTCCTTTCTTGTTCTACAAATGTACAGGTTTGAAACTGTAATATAAATATTTGGATTCGTAATCATTAAAAAGGCACTATTTTGACCCACTGTGCTTCTTTTTCCAAAAATAACTCATATTTATTACATTTATTACATTTTCTTATTGCAATTTTAATATCTGGTTACTGTAGTAATAAAACTGTTCACTCAGTATGTATTGGGCGATATTGTTATGTTAACTATCTACTCTACATTACAGTTATACATAATTTTTGACATACATAAAGGTGATTGAAGATCATAATAAAGTCTAAAGCAGTTATATCATTTTTTCAGTTTTATTTGAGGTAACAGAGTATTTTGTTTCAAGCACAGGGTAACCACAGTACTTGAATCTCTAGTCCTATATGTGGTGTTCAATCCATTATATTACATTAGAAATGTCCTTGGACTAGAAACTGAAAAGATAAATTTTCAATCTCATTGCGCTATTACACAGGGATGTGAATTTGAATAAATTCTTATCCTAAGTATCTTTTTCTGCAGTGTTCTGTTTCAAGACTCAATAAACATTTCCTGAGCTCTTGGTAGATTCTAAGGACTGCAAGCGTAGGGTTGGAGGCACAGACCTTAAGAGATTAGAGGTGGCAAATTATAATTTTCAAAAAGTTAAATATATAATTGTCGTATGAACATGAAATGAACACATGTCAAAAGTGTAATCCACTGATTAATGATAGGAGCTGTACGGTGGTAAGGATGGCCAAGGAGAAGTGGAAAGAAGGACATATTTAGAGTTACTGAGGAAAACTGCCTGAGTAACGGAGGCTGCCAGAACCTGTTTCCACGTTGTATACGTCTCCTTGGCAGATGGATTATTTTGAGGTAAAAATAAGTGGGATCCAGCTGACGGAGGAAAAGCTCTCTCTACCTCTTCCTAACTGTCTTAAAATAAGGAATAAATTTTCCCTTTTACGAAGGAAATTTGTGTCGGTAAATGTGTCTCGTACCTGAGATGACTCTCATCGCCTGAGAGACTCCTGTCTGCCTAAGGAGACAATCCTTTTCTACCCTCCAACTTCCACTCTCCTCACCTCCCCATCACGTGCCTACCTGCCCTGAATCTACAAACTTCTTTCTTCTTTTAGCCTAAGATAACCCTCTTTACCTGCCTGCCTGTTTAATTGTTTTGGGTGTATATGACTCTACTGCACATGTACCTAATTAATACTTTGTTTTTCTCTTGTTAATCTGCCTTTTAGCAGTTTGATTTGTGGGCCCCAGTCATTGAGTAAAGGGGAAAAGATATTTCTTCCCCTATAATAAGATGGCTAATTCAGATATAAACCTAGTTAACACCCTGCAGGGTAAAAAAAAAAAACAAAAAAACTACATTGCAATAAGACAAGAATCATTTGAATTTACCCATTAATGACTATCCTTACAGAGCTGTAAATTATCTAAATCAATAGTAAAATAGTGTAGGGTGAAAAAGCATGATACTTTCCCCCACCCATCATAAAGGTTACAGCTGACGCTCCTATAAGAAAGGACAAATTAATAAGAGAGAGAGAGAGAGAAAAAAAAGCATGCATTAATTTAATCAATGTTTTAGGGCATGCAGGAGTCTCAGAAATAAAGATTCAAATACCTAGGGAAAACTGTTTCTATGCCTTGGTTCAATGAAGAATGGACAGCCATATAAAAGTGTGATTAGACAAAGAGGGTCTGATCTACAAGCTATAGACTGAGGAGTGGAACCCAGCAAGGCCTGTTCAGATTCTCCTTGGTGTCTATGTGCAGCATGACTTCCTGGGCATGGGGCAGGACCACTCAAAATGAGAGTCTTCAAGGGAGAAGGGAGAGAATGATCTTTCTAGGTTCTGAGGGAGAGAGCACCCTACCTTGGGAAAGAAGAAGAGGGATGAGGGGCAGGAGGGCCAGAGAAAGTTAGAAAGAGATTTGCTTCTGAGGCCATCCAAAGTACCGTACTTTGGGTATCATTTTCTGAGCTTCAACATTAACAAGTTAAACAAAGATACACATTCCTAGGAATAGATAATACCTAACTGGGCCTGACAGTGTTCAGCAAAATCACTGAAAGAAAACACAGCAATCTCTTTACTTATTTACAAGTTTTGTATACTTTTGTTAGCAGAGGGAAAGAGAGATCAGTAATTCAATAATTAAAATACAGTAAGTGCTTTGATGTAAGCAAGAGCAAGATACTAAAAAATTAGAGTCGGCCCCACTTTGCTTTCCATGTGCAGATTTAGTTACCTGTGGCCAAGCCTGGTTTGAAAATACTAAATGGAACAATCCAGAAATAAACAATTTGCAAGCTTTCAGTGGCATGCCATTTTAAGTAGCATAATGCAAATCTCATGATACCCCAGTTCATCCCCCCCAGGAAATAATCATTCCTTTGTCCAGAACATCCATGCTATCTATGGCACCCTCTTACTTAGTAACCCTCTAGTTTCAGGCTGAGAAAATATGGCATGTGTAAGGGTCAGTCCTACTTATAGTTTCAGGCATCCTCCTTAGGCCATATCCCCCACAATTAAGGAGGACTACTGTCAGCACACCACACTGACTGGGGACTGAGTGGGGTCTGTGGATAAGAGCAAGGGTGTTTTCAAGGAAGATGTAACGTGCTGTGCTACCTGAGACCTGAGGCACGTGTGATCAGGCAGGACAGGGGAAACACAGAACGTGAAGAACTCTGCCCTGGACTGCTTGTTGAGCTATGTGTGAAGATAGGAGATACAAAACAAAACAGTCGATATTCAAATATGAGTAGGGACCAAAGAAAAGTAGAAAAGAATATAATCTGGTCAAAGAGCGAATCCGGATGTGGGAATCATAGGTTTTTTTGTTTTGTTTTGTTTTGTAGAAGGATTCATCTGACTCAGGGTCTAAAGCAAATTAAATGGTCAAAATTCAAGGACAAAGCTTTGGTACCAGCAGGAATGGTTCAGATATTTCGAGAAGACAACCACTGGGGAACAACCCCTGATGTTGTCACCATGATCACCTAGAAATAGTACTGGTGCTGTTGATTATCATACTTTCTTGTGAAGATGTCCCAATAGCAGCAGTGATCTCCATTAGCTACCACAATGGTATACTCCACAGGGACTCTTTTGATGCTAAGTGACAAAAACCAAAATTTCATCATCTTACTCTACTGTACGTTGGAGGATAATACTTAACATAATAAAAGATCGCTTTCTTGGGACCTTTTTATATCAACACTTTTATACTTTTCACTTAAATCAATAACTCTGGCAGTACTATTGGCCTTATTAACTCATTTATTTGATTATATCCAAACCATATCTTTAATATACTTGTAAATCTCTCTACAGTCTTTTTTAAGTCTCTTTTTTAAAGATAAAATAAAAGCTTTTGTAACTTCCTATTGTGCCAGTTGGGGCAATAGAAACCAGAGTTCATTAAGTTAAACGTTAATACATTACAAATCTCCCTCATTATTAGTTTTTAATCTCTGACTTTAGAAAACTAAATAAAAAATCATTTGAAAGGATAGATATTCCCACAATATTGAATAAGATTATATGTATGAATAATAGATTTTATAAGATTATGCACAATGGTCCCTGTACATATGGGTACAATAGAGTCCAGAGAGCATTTTCAAATCCATTTTAACTAAAAAGTTGACATCATAATTAGTTTTTGCTTACCTAGAAAATTATCTATGGTCTGATTCATATATGTTTAATTTTCCTATGTCTTCCACTATTTGTCATACTTCTACTATATGCCCTAACTTATTCATGATGGGAAAGAGAAGCCCTGACAGCTGAAAACCGATTTTGATCCATCACTTAGCCCTCAGCCTGCTGACCTTGTATTCAGTCTTCTCATGTTGAACATAAACAATTGTATGACTCCAACATCAGACAGTGCCATAGATGCCACCAACATCTGTGACTATCAGGAATGACAAGCAAAACAAGATGACTTCATAGTCATTTCTAAACATGGAACAGGCTCTATGGACAGATTTCAGTAACCCTTATATGTTTGTTAAGAATCATCTCCGTTAACTAACTCCCTGACCTTTTGAGTTGTTCTCCGGAAGTGGTGGATTTTCTGTAAGATGAAGGAGCTGAGATCCTGAAGGCCCTGGGCAGACTTCTTGATGCCAGATTCCCTAACCCACCCCCATCTGTGTAGCCCTTGTTGGTTATCCCATCCCATGCCTCAAGGCACGTGGCCCCTTCAAGCTCACGATCCATATGAGCTGGAGACACAATTTGGGGAAGCTTCTTGGATCTCCCCAACAATATTTGTTGTATTAAAAAATTCATTTTATCCTTGGAAATCTTCATTGTCTCAATAATTGGATCTTGGCACAATGAGTAGCAGGACCTAGACTATTTTGGCAATCTAAGACTTGTCCACAATCCTAGCCATAAACATGAACTTTACAAAACCTAAAATGGGCCAAACTCCCTCTATCTTGACTAACAGGAGTCAGTGCTGCTTCTTTGCCAATCACAGATTTAGGTGTGCCTGCTTCTTCCCTCCTAGCATTAAGGTACCTTTAAACTCAGCACACTGACTCCAACACAGCCCCAAATAGCCCCACTTCACAGCTCTGTGAAATCCACTTTCCTTAAGCATGGGCAGGATTTCTGACTTGGTTTTAACCAGTGTAATATAACAAAGATGACAAAGATTCACTTCTGTGGTTATGTTACATAAGATCATTAACTTCCATCTTGCCAGAAGACTCTGTTGACTCTCCCTTGCTGATTTTGATTAAACAAGCTGCCTATGTATGGAGAGGCCCACATGGCAAGGAGTTGACCACAGCCTCCAGCTTACAGCCAGCAAAGAACTGAGGTTCTTAGTGTGACAACGCATAGAGAAATAACTCCTGCCAGCAAGCACCTTAGTAAGGAAACTTGTTCTTCCCTAGTAGAGCCCTGAGATGAGACTACAACTGTAAGTGACACACTGATTGAAGCCTTGTAAAAATGCCAGAAGCGGAAGATCCAGCTAATCCGTGTCTAGAGTACTGACTCCCAGAAATGGTAAGATAAGTAGACATTGTTTTAAGACACTACACTTGTGGTACTTTATAACACAATAATAGGTAGCTAATGCAATTAGAGATAGCTAATACATAGTCAATTACAGAATTGATGCTAATTCATGAAACCAACCTACAACAAAGCTCTACTTCAATTTGTCCAAAAATCATCTAACAAGACCCCAAATTTCATAATGCTTTCCTAACACCCTCTTACTGAGACGCGTCCACAAGCTCATCATGGCCTGTATTTTCCCTTGTTAGGATGAGAAATCTCCCAATTTTGTGCCCCTCTAGCTATACCTGCAGTGATTTTAGGCTGTTGGGTATTGACCCATTTTCTTTCAAAACTAATTTAGTTGTCACTGTTAGCTGACCACTGACCTTCCAAAAGGCTAATAAAAACATCTGTGATCAAGCAAAACAAAGTTTTTCAGACCTAATGCAGAATCACAACTTGACAGAGTATTGGCAATGTCTTAACATGCAGAATTTAGGAGGATATTTTGAGGTTTTAGAGCCTAGCTTAGTGAATTTAAAGCAGGTGTTGCAAGGTGGGGGAACTGGCTGGGACTGGGCTGAGTTAATGGCACAATAACTTTGGATTGAGTACAACTAGGTGGGAATGAATTGAAATGAATTTGATGGACACTTTTGTCTGGTAAATAAGATAGTCATATGTTACCTAACAGCAGCAGTATGTTCTGAGAAACACCTGCACCGTCAGGTGATTTTGTCATTGTGCAATCACCATAGATGTACTTACACAGAACTAGATGGGATAGGCTACTCCATCCCTAAGCTACAGGATGCAGCTACTGCCACTAGGCTACAGGCTTAGACTTGGATGGCATGTTACCGTGTTCATTACTGTAGGCGGTAATGATAAATTATCTGTGCATCCAAACATATCCAAGCATAGAAAAGGTACAGTAAGGACACAATAATCTTAAAAACTGCTTTCATATGTGATCCATGGTTGGCCAAAATGTCATTATGTAGAGAATGGCTCTATTTTAATTTTTTAAGGGTTATTTCTTAGAAGCACATATCCTGTTTCCCTGAAAATAAGACCTACCCAAAAAATAAGCCCTAACAGGATTTCTATGCATTTGTTAAATATAAGCCCTACCCCTATAATAAGACCTAGTCATGCAGATATGTTGCATAGCCGCACCATGCATTTCGGTGCTGAAGACATCCCCTGAAAATAAGCCCTAGTGTATCTTTTGAGAAAAAATAAATATAAGACAGTGTCTTATTTTGAGGGCAACATGGTATTCCTCGTAGGAAGCAGCCAAGTTGCTTTACTTGTCCTCAGTACTGTTTAACACAGTGACATAAAGGGACATTTGTTTGGGATAGAAGCAGCAGACGAGGTTGGTTTCCATTTTCACATTGTATAATGTTGCAATTTGCACCTTGTTGCCATTTGTAGGTAATGATCACTTAGTAGCATAGTTCAAATTTCTCTTTAAAAGTAGATTCAATTGGCTCTCTTTTCAAGGGTTAGTTCATATTTCATTTCAATTTATATTTCTCTCCAGCTTCTCTTGTTCTCTATTTTCATCATCGAGCCAATGAAAACATTCCCAGTGGAAGGGCAAAGACATTGTTAACTTAGTCTCAGGCCTGAGAGATGAACATGCGCCAATCCAGGCAGCGCCTGTCCTGGTTCTTTTGAGGAAGGCTATTAAAAGCCCTTCATGGGAGTAGCATCTCTTAGCCTTAATATTCAACACCCTCACACTCTCTAACTTCTTACACCCGTACCTACAAGTTTCTTTCTTCCTTTCTAATTTCAGGTTAACGTTAAACACCTATCATTTTTGAATATTGAAATAACAGCCCATTTGATCATAGAAATCTCCTTTTTTTTCAATCCTAGATGAGAATAAATATCTATTAAAATTCACTGCCTTAGGTGATATGTTAAAGTTATATGCTCTTGATGGAAAGACCAGAGAGAAGAAATTTCTACACGTGCAGCTCAGTTCCAAATCCTGAGCGGCATCTCCTTTGCAACTTCTTTTCCACTTGCAGGCAGCTTCTTTCCTTATTGGTCTTATCAGGAACATAAATGCAGGAATATAAAGCTTAAACTACACGTATGCGTTATGAGTATGGAGCCAATGCAAAGTATCAGACAACTGAAGGTTTATCCTGACTTAATTCAAGACACAGGCGCCAGGAACGAATACGTGTAACTCAAGTCACAAATTTGAAGCAATTAATTCTGCTGTAATTCACTAGGAGAAAATAACCTCTCCCCCCACCTCCCTTATCAGAGCTGGTCATCTCATTCTAGTACACAATATATAGTTATGGACAAATAAACTCCACAGGCATGACTGAGTGCCTATGATAGGCAAGTCCCTTTTCAAGGTGTTTGTGATCTGGTAGAGAGAAAAACAAAGAGCCCTGTCTTACGGCATCTAGTTTAGAACAAATGATTAAACTGGGAGATATGTTAGGAGGTAATGAGTAGAGAACTGTGAGAGGAATCAAGGAGGGACGGGACAGGATGCTGGGGAAGATATTGTGGTATTAGGATGGTAGAACCATGGAGAGAAGGTAAAGTTTCCCACAACATGTCTCAGGGTAGAGTTTTTCACCCAGATGGAACAGCAAGAACAAAGGCTCACGGATAGTGTCACGGGCATGTTGGAAAGCCCGCGAGAAAGCCAGCGTGTCCAGAGCACAGCCGGGAAGGGAGGGAAGAGCAGAGCAGCGCGCAAAGGGAGAGAGGCGATTTCTTCACTTACTTCCCTTCAGAATTCACAATGACCCATTTGATCAAATTTCTTTTTTCTAAACATCACTGCCATGGATAGAAATAGCCGCATGAAGTACTATTGGAAGTATTTTGATTTTTATCATTATCCATAGTAATGTTTATGGTCCGTGGCGTCTGTGCTATTAAATACAATAGTCCACGGTAAATCATTCTCATTTGGAGTTATGGAAGATAAAAGAAAAATTCATTAAAAAATAAATGTTGGTCACAATTATAAGAGGGACTTCACCTAATAAATGCAATCAAAGTAACCTAATTCTTTGTGACCTGGATGAACCCCAAATAATAAAAAAAAATAAAAAATTTTGGAATACACTTTCACTAGACTACAAAGTTCTGAAAATGAAGTTCAAGGCAATTAAAAATGCACACAAATAGAGCATCAATCCTACTACAGTATCAACATCTCATATTATAGGATCTCCATTAATATTGGTGATTTTCAAATGTAAATTTTTCTAGTGATTCAGGAATTTGGTCAGTTAGTGTCACCTACTGGCATTTCTTGGTAAAGCAAATGGAAGAGTTTTAAAATAAACTTTTCCCATTTTTATAGCAAATATCAGTTGTCAAATTGGTATGAAAGGAGTAGAAATTATAAGAGGCATCAGAAGTATGGCAACACTAACTACTCAAATAATTTAAAAGATGTTATAGCAGTGACATGGAAAACAGCCAAACATAATAAGGGATTGGCTGCCTGCACACTGATAGCCCACCGGGCTCTAATGAGGCATTGGAGGGAATTTTTTTTTTACAATTTAACACTTTGTCTTTTTAGGTTTTATCAAAGCCAAATAATTGCATAAACTTCTCAAACCATGCAGAAATTGTAAAGAGCCACCATTTCAGTATGTAAAAATGTAACATTACCACTCGAGGATAACAAGGACAATACCTCAAAATGTTGGTTCTAATTACATTAAAAAATTGACCTACTTTATACCACAGTTGAAAGTTTTAGTCTTGCAGCCCAGCTTTTAATTTTTTATTGGCATTTTCTTTACTAATCACTCATTTTTTTGTAACCCAATTTTTGGTATCTTCTTTCAATTGAAAGATCACTTTATAAATAAATCTTCTCAAGCAAGTCGGAAGCTTATTTTCAAATGTATTTCCTAGATTGATTGATAGAATGATTGATCTTTTGTAAAGGGACAATTCTGCCACCCTTTGGGCAGGTTAAGGGTACTTCTGATGGGGCACTGCTCTCGGAGACACAAGCATTGAATTCTGATCCAGCTCTGTCACTGTGAATTTATGTCACACATGATGAGTCCAGGGACCCTTTGTTTGTTGTTTGTTTCTCACTCTGTTGCCCACAACAGAGTGCCATCACCTCAACATAGCTAATAGCAACCTCGGACTCCTGGGGTCAAATGATCCTCAACTCCACCTCTGGAGTAACTAGCACTGCCGGCGCCCACCACAAGGTCTGGCTAATTTTTCCACTTTTAGTAGAGACAGGGTCTCACTTTTATGAGCTCAGCTCAGCCCAAGCTCAGGTCTCCCCAAAGTGCCAGGAGTACAGACAGGAGCCTCCTCACCTGGCTGAGTCCAGATATCCTTATCGTAAAAAGAAGGAAAGAAAACTATTGCTCTTTAAAATGTGCAATTATTATAACACTCTTATTATACAACATTATTACTAAAAGTAAATTTTATTGCAACACTATCTTGTATTATAAATATTATCTTCTATTTCATCAGGGGCTTAAACCTTTGGTGTTATAGAGGGAATGGAATCTCTTTCTCTAGGAAATTATAATCCAATTAGAAGCCTTTGAGATTATGATAGAGATAGAAATAGAAAACAGCATTTAGGGCTCAGCGCCTGTGGCTCAAGTGGCTAAGGTGCCAGCCACATACACCTAAGGTAGCGAGTTTGAATCCAGCCCGGGCCCACCAAATAACAATGACAGCTGCAACCAAAAAATAGCCCGGTGTTGTGGCGGGTGCCTGTGGTCCCACCTACTTGGGAGGCCAAGGAAGGAGACTCACTTGAGCCTAGGAGTTGGAGGTTGCTGTGAGCTGTGATGCCATGGCACTCTACCTAGGAGGACAGCTTGAGGCTCTGTCTCAAAAAAAAAAAGGAAAAAAAAAGAAAAAGAAAGAAAAATGAAAAACAAAACAGCATTTATATTTGCTCTTAAAAAAAAAAGGAAGAAAAAAATATTTATGCACACTATCTGAGTGAGACCTAAATTCATATGGTACATAAACATTTTAGTCCTAAAAGAAAATGTTGTGTAGTTATTGTCACTTAATACTTTGTTCATGTTTTACTTCAGGCTTATAAAATCAGTGACGCAAATTGTCAAATTCTTTATAAGAAATAGGATCAGATACTTTAAAAGATAGTTTAATAAATTACTATTGCTAGACGTGTATAACATTTGAATTAACAATAGGCATTATAAGTTATTAAAATATACATTAGATATTTTAAGCACTTTTAAAATGATAACGTCTTTTGTATTTGATTTTACTCCTTTGTGTAGCATAAATTTTACTGGCCTATTTTTATAACAGAGCATAAAATACATGGGCATATCACCTTTTCTACAATACATTACTAATCTGAATCCTTAAAATTTGATGTGTCATGTACATATAGTATTGAAGAGCTCGAATACACCTTATTTTGATTTTACAATATTAATTTTTAAAACTTGACTAAAACTTACAATTCTGTAGACAGGGGATAAGTAGATCAGTTAAAACAAAAGACAAGAGTAAATCAATTGTTTTACTATTTATTTATTTATTTATATTATTTGGGACTCATTGAGGGTAAGAATTAGGTTACACTGATTGTGGATGTTAAGTAAAGTCCCTCTTGTAATTGTCTCCTCCCCCAGAGCTGTGCCTACCCAGTGAACCCCATCCCTCATTCCCCTACCCTCCACCTTGGTAAATCAATAGTTTTTAAGCTTGTTTGTTGGAAAGGCTCTCAAGGGGCATAATTTTCAAAATACAGTTTACTAGGCCCTGTCCAGACCTGCTAAAGTAGAATCTTCACAGGAGGAATCTGAATGTGTTTGTTTTCATAAAATGTACCCACTGGAGATTATTCTCATATTAATTTATAAAACAAAACTCTAATTCAAACATCAAACTGAGCATAGGACACAATCTTAAAAGGCAAGACAAGACTAACAATTCCTGTTCTAATATTTCTAACTTAATCAAATAGCTCTGCTAGTCTAAGCCTTGATTTTCTCAACTGTAAAAACGGCAACAATGATTGTACTTCAGTAATGATGTAGTAGTGAGCATTATATCAGTGTTTGCAGTATCCGGTACAAAATAAGGGCTTAAATAATATCAGGTGTGATTATTGTCACTCCAACATAATCACTCTCACAGAATGATTTCAATCCTTAGAACTTATAGTCATTTGAAAGAAATTATTTGCAATGGAAAATTTCGAAAGTTATTAAAGTTTTCGATACACTTAACTTGTGAAACAAAAGTGTGGTATAGTCATGTTTTGTATTTTTATAAATCTTGAAATAAAATACAAGCCTTTTGGAAATTTTTTGCTTTCAAAGAGTTATACCACCACCTTGTGGCCAAATGACCGCAGAGCAAAAACAGCAAATGACCAGACTGTTATTAGGCGTCACGGAACCAGAAAGTATTGATATGAGTGAAGACATGAAGGCACCGCTGTGGATATTGGCCAATAATGCAAATAACGGCACGAATGCATAAACAAAGTTATAAATACGGAAGCAAAATTGGTAAATACAATTCTACGTTGAGAATTTCAAATTGTTTAGAGGCAAGAAGCTGTCAGGTTAATGACTCCTCAGGTGCCTAAGTTGCTCTCGGGACTTCGAGAGCTGAGTACCCCAAATTTGAGCTTTGGAAAGGCAGGATTACCAGGGAATCCAGTGGAGATGTAGCCCTTGCTGTGTCTCAGACACTCAGCATGGGGAGAACATTGGACATGTGTGTAAGTTGGTGATGTACACTGTAACATATTCGCAGGTGTGGACTTTATACTAAGAATTCAAATTCTTAAAATCAATTTGCGTGTGTTTTAAACATCTATAGAGAAAAGTACTTTAGACTAATTTTACACAGAATCCAATATTTCTACCTCCCCTTTATATCATGACAATTTTCAAAATGATGGAATAATAGAATGCCAGCACAAAATTCATGAAGATCTTACACTATTTCAATTTCACTGTTCGAAATGAATATTCACAAATCAACCATTTACCCGATCTGCCATTACTGTAATACACAGTGATATGCGATGTCTCTGGGACAGGAAATTAATTCTTTCCTCACATTTCGTCATTAGATTTTCCTCCTTATTTTTCTGACAAGTTAACCTCATTGACTGGTAGAAATTACCTTAAAGAGCCATCTGTTATAAAATAACTAAACAATTGCCAGCAAGCTCCTCAACATTCTCCTGTTTTGCATTGAATAAAGCTCCTCTGAACACACTTTGACTTTTTCTACTTAATTCTCACCTACAGGTAATTAATTATCACTCTATTAACATAGATGCCAATAATGTCTTCCCTAATCTACTTCACCATGCTAGCAATCAGAAGGAGATTGCCCCGAATAACAAGATAAAGGGGAATATTTCTTAAGAGTTAATTATTTAAATCTAGAGAACTATGAAAGTCTTAGAATAATATGATTTGCAACAATTGTCCCTTTTGAATAGAGAAAGATTAAACATAATGAGATTAAATATCCTTGGCTACATTGTGTTTGGTAGTGTTATAAAACTTTGACAATATTTGTTTATTAATCAATATTTACTAAAATTGTTTTAAATATAATGTAGCAAGGCATCCATGCATATTGTTCAAATTTTACATTGGAAATATGGTCTCCAATGAGCTCACAGGATAATAAGACAAAAAAACAAGTATTACAACTATGGTGATACATAAAAGATACCACTGTAAACTTCACATATGAGAGAGGGTACTTTTGGGAATGGTAAGTATCTCATATCCGGTTATAGAAACTGTTCTCTCATCAGCATCCTCATTGTCCCCCTCCTTATCCTTCTGTATAAGCCGTCTATTAAATACCAAACAGAAATTATTTCCCAAATCTTCCTGCTCAGCTTGCATGCTTAACTGACCAACAGATCACTAATAGAGAAAATCAGAAAACAAACGTGAGATAATGGCGTGTGTAAAAACCATTCATACTTGACAATGAATCACTAGTCAACTTTGGTTTGGCTCATGACTTTCTTCCATTCTTTTGGGCATTTTTTTTTTTTTAAGTCACCACGCTGTTCATGTCCCCTACAGAAATCTCCATTACTCTCCACCTCTCTTTAGTCTTTTATTTTCTTGAGAACCTTAGTCATCAAATGTTCAGTTCCACAAATTGTATCTCCCTCTTCACCTACTAATATAAGTGTAGGTGCCTCATATCTTCTGCCATCTATAAACGGTTAGAGCAACACCACCCCCACCCCCGTTCCTCATTTTATTTCTTCACATCTCTTCCCAACCTTGCTTCATTGTTTTTTACAGTCTCTATGTATCTTCAATCTCTCCCTTGCTACTGATGCTTTTTGATAATTACTACTTGGTAGGGTTTAATTTCTCCCACCTTCTAGAAATGCTCCCTCTCTTGGTTTCTATTGACAACTTGTTACCTTGAGACTATACTGTTGACTCGTTCTGTTAATATTTATTGTTTGTCAACCATAGCCCAAAATTGTAGCTCTTTTCTCAGATTTTTTTCTCCTCCGACACACACTCCATAGATAAACTTTACAGTTTTCCTGATTTTAGCTATCACCTTGACATTAAAAATAATCATATTGAAAATTGTCCTCTCCCTAAAATTTGAAGCCTACTTATACAGTTGTTTTCCTGCTTACGAACTAACCATTTCCTTTATTATTCACCACACTGAGGTACTGCCATCCACTAGGCTCCCAAACCACACACACACACCCCAAAATAACAAAGAAAATCTCATGAAAATGACAGTGTTGTTTCTGTAACTGGGCATGTAGTCATAGCTGATATCTGTAACTGTCTTCTCCCTCTACTCACTCCGTAGCCCCTGATCTTTAGCAAGCTCCTCAGCTGGCTACAGTTCTTTACCTGGCAGATGACCCAAGTCCTACCTGGATTGAGTTATTATAGTTCTTCACTGACCTTAATTATAGGGCTTGCCACTCCAAATTACCCTGCCTTGATTCTCAGACTCGTGAATTCTGAGTGGGAGAAGCAGCACATATTGGATGCATAGACCTAGACAGCCTTCTGGAGAATATTTCTCCTGCTCTGGCAGGTATTGCTACCTAGCTGGTGCTGTAACTGACCTTTATAAGCAGAAAAGTTTTCAGTCAAGTGCACAGAAGTCTAACCTGAGTAATAAAAGCAGAGTCATAATCTCCCCATCAATTCCCACACTCAAGCCCTGTACAGACCCAGAGCCCTTTGAATGAAGGGAGGTTGGGTCCCCTTGAAGAAGGGCCCTGTGCTGTCATGGGATTTTTACTATCCGTCTATCTCCCAGATCTTCCCCAAAGATATATGGCCTCATAATAGGGTAAGTGTGCATTGGGGAAAGAGAAATAATCAGACCTCTCAGAGACAACCAGACAC
>CAUYQV010098236.1:0-35790 GCA_963574575.1 Galagoides demidoff | reverse complement strand
TATGTACATTAATGCACTTCTGGGGTACAGTGTGGGGTTTTCACATGCAATCCGAAATACTTCCATCAAACTGATCAACACAGCCTTCATGTCATTTTCTCAGTTATTGTTTTAAAACGTTCTGATTCTACTCTTAGAGAGAGTCACTTGTACCCCTGTAAGATAAACCTATTTTTACCAAAGATTGTAACAACCTAAAAATATTTTTTTTCCTTTAAATTAATTGAAAATAAACATTCTTTCACCTTTTTCACTTAAAGGAAACTTTGCACAGATTCTCCTGGGCATATCTCAGTCACTACCCGCAGTACTCTCACGTTCTGGGGGCCTCGTCATCTACACTGAACACAAACAGTACAATACCAGGACAGTCCCTCTGATGGCCAAGGTGGCCACCCAGTGACTAAGGGGAGGAGGGTGCCATCCACAGCTGGAATGCTTGAGGGATGATTCATACTCCAGACAGGACAGAACAGGATGGTGAAAGATTTTATCACATAACTCCAAATAGCACATAATTTAAAACTTATGAATTGTTTATTTCTGGAATCTCCCATTTAATAGTTTTAGAGCATGGCTGACAATGGTTAATGAAATTGTAAAAATCAAAACCGTGGAAAGACGGGATTGCTGTAGTAATAAAAAAAAAAAAGAGTAGTCTTAACCAATGAAGCTGTATATAAGGATTAAGATTTTTTAATTTTTATTAATACTTTTGAGATTAAAATATGTATTTTATAAACTTGTTAGAAAAATGTTTTAAAGGGACAAAGACAGTAACTAAAACTCACACATAATTCCATTTCTTGGAAACAGTCATGCTTGGCATTTTGGAGTCTGGTACTCTGTGTCAATGCATTGTGCATTTTTTAATAAAAAGTAGATATTTTTACATAATTGTAAATTCCTTTTTCAGTTAATGAAATACGTTAAATATTTTCTTTAAATTTTCCAGTCATCAAACATTGCATCAACTTAAAATTCATTAGCTACATACTTTTGCTTATTCAGGCATTCTCAAACTACGGCCCGTGGGCCACATGTAGCCTGCCTAGGACATTTATCTGGCCCACCAGGTGTTTTTGCCACCACTGCCTGTCCTCCTTAGCAGCCGACTTGTCCCCGGGCCCACAGTCCGGCCCTCCAACAGTCTGAGGGACAGTGAACTGGCCCCCTGTTTAAAAAGTCTGAGGACCCCTGATTCTAGATGGTGGAAAATGTATTTAACAGACATCAGATTATTATACATTTTATTGCTTCTGATGTTTTGTTCTTATGAATAGTGTTTGGTAAATATCTTTACAGTTAGGTCTGTTAATACATCCAGGCCCATTTCTCCATTTCTGGACTACATTGCTTTTGAAATCTCCAATTTGCCCTCCAGTAACCTTATCCTAATTTATTCTCAATGGCCTTTTCTCAAAGTACCCATTTTCCCAAATACCCTTGCTAATACCTGATATTGAGATTTGTCTGTACATTTCATTCTTTTATCTTTTAAAAGTTGGAATCTCAGGGTAATGCTAGAATATATAAATAAATTTGAAACTTTTGTCATTTCCTGTTCCTCAGATCAGACTGAAGAGCAAAGGGATTATCTGTTTCTGTGAGATTTAAAGTGCATTCTACCATTAAATTATAAGAGACTGATAGATAAAATAGCATAATATTCAAGACTAGTGTTGTATTTTGATTCACACTTGGTAAATGAACCATAGTCATTTATATATTCCTATAAATTTTTCAGGTTTGTAATTTATTTTTTTTTGTAATTTATTAACATAAACCTGAGCATAATAAAAATGTAAAACCTTTTCACCTTTTCAATCTGAGTGTATTACTCTTTTAGTTTCTCACAGTGTGAAGTTCATGCCTGTCCTTTTTTTGCACGATACGTTGAAGAGGGTTTTTCATTACATTACTCTTAAAAAGTAGTGTTTATATTTTTCTGTCATTTCTTCTGAATCTCCTATCGTCTTTGTACTTAAATGTATAAATTTCCGCTGAGTATTTCTCTGACTTGTTCCCCTATTTTGGCACAGTAGTATTCCTATTAACTTTATTTGTTAAGCATTATATAACTTTCTAATTTTAAAAGTCTTTGAAAAACGCTGCACAAGAAGAAACAAATTACCATGATTCCATCAATAGCCAGTGCCGTTTAATAAATGTCATTGAACGAGAAGTGAAGTTCCCTTTATTTTTGTTCTTAAATATTTTTCGTAGACGCCATGTTATTTCTAGCAGGGTTTTTTTCTATCTCAGTTTCACATTATGCTTTATATGTGAGTACTGTCCTGCCAGGGTGACAATCTCCTTTTTATTTTACTGCTGTATTTTTTTTCCTAAGGTTTTCATTCTCTGCATACTTTTGGAAACATTGTTTGGGTAGAGGTGAGAGAGAGAAGTCTCTGTCTTTGACTTCCTCGGAAGTCAGCCCCTAACATGGTCCTAAAACAAAAGATTTATTCTTTGCTTTTGTAAGGCAATAGAGTTCTAAAAACCTAAGGCTTCCATTGGATATAAAAAGTTAAATTCTCTCATTCTCTCCTGCATATCTATACTGTGTGTACTGTTCTCAGTGAAGTGAGAAACAGTCACGCCTACCCTTTCTTGTGTTCAGTGGATCAAATGAGAAACCTTATTGGAGAAAAGCTGGTTGGCTGGAGTGTCGGGTAATGCTCAACCCTGTGCAGCCAAGGTGGGGAAAGGTGGCTGCAGGGGACAGCAGCTCCGTCTTCTCATTATACACATCCTGGGTCTCTGGGTCATAGATCAGACATTAGCAGAAGTAGAAAGTTTCAGCTCATCTTTGTCACATAAACTATCATGAAATGAAGTTGGTTTATGGTATAAAGTTGTGCCTATATAGGTTTTTTTTCAATCTATCAACTTTTTTATTTAAAATTAGTATGAGAATACTATTTTTTGTATTACATTATTCTCACTTTCATGGTAAAGTTCCAGTTGTTAAAGAGCCCCTCACCCAGGGGGCGTGTTAGACACCCTCACAATGTGCATAATAGACGGGATCCCACCACATGCCCTCCCTCCTGCCCTCTGCTGCTCCCCCTCCCTCGTACTAGACTATATTTGTGTTTTATTGTTCCTGTGAGCATGTAATTGTTTATATGTTGGTTTCTTATTAGTATTGAGTACACAGGATATTTATTTTTCCATTCTTGGAATACTTTACTAAGAAAAATGTGTTTCAGCTCCATCCAGGTAAATGTAAAAGACGTAAAGCATCCACCTTTTTAATGGCTGAATAGTACTCCATGGTATATATATACCACAGTTTGTGGATCCATTCATGGGTTGATGGGCATTTGGGTTGCTTTTACAACTTGGAAATTATGAACTGAGCCACAATAAACATTCTGATGCAAATGTCTTTGTGGTAAAATGATTTTTGTTCTCCTGGGTAGATACCAAGTAATTGCAGGATCAAATGGAAAGTCTACTTTTTGTTCTTTGAGGATTCTTTATACTTCTTTCCCTAGAGGCTGTATTAGTTTGCAATCCCACCAGCACTGGAGAAGTTCTGGGATTTTATGATGTGGGCTAATCTTGCCCTGGTTAGGTGATATCTGAGAATGGGTTTAACTTGCATTTCTCCGATAATTAAAGATGATGAGCACTTTTTCATTTGTTTGTTGGCCATTTGTCTGTCATCATCACGGAATTTTCTGTTCAAGTCTCTTGCCCACTTCTAGAGGGGGATGTTTGCTCTTTTAACATTCTTTAATTTGAGTTTTTCTGTATATTCTAGTGATCAGGTCTTTGTCAGATTTGTAACATGCAAAAATATTCTCTTATCCCAGCTAAGAGTGAACACAAACAAAGCAAACAGATGGCCTTCAGAATGGGAGAAGATTTGTGCATGTTCTGAATCAATGTATCAACTTAAATAAAGTATTAATGACTATTTGTTCAGAATATTGTCTTAAGATTAATGTTATATAGACATAATTTCTGTCAGTCTTTTGAGTTCCCTTTTTTTGTTATGTGTTCTTATATATTTTGTAAGGAAATTAGAAAAAAAACTTTATCCAAAATTACTGTACATGTAACATTTATTAGTGGAAGCTTTTGCAATTCCTTGAAAGGATGAGAATCTAATATTCCTTTAATTTCTAACATTAATCCTTGTTAGTTCTAAATGAGTGAGAGTTCATTAATTGAGATATTTCATTAATTATTTTACTGTTTCAATTAAACTGACAAACAAGAATAGATTAGTATCATCATGCTGTTGGTAATTTAAGCAGAGATTTCTTTTTGAAGAATTGCTAATAAATCTTGTAATTTATTAACAGTTTTTCACAGAATCACCTGTAACTTCATCTTCTTTTCCCGACATATTTCTGCAAGCAATAAATAGCTTTCCATAGTGTAAATGAGTTTGTTTCCACTTCATATCGAATTTTATTCCATTTGCTTCTAACCACTTCATCTACATGAAGTCATCTTCGATTTGTGCAGGCACCTTGAGGACACTGTTCTTACCTTCTTATGCCAACGGATGGACTTTTGAGTGGACATCCAAATCATAACAAGTTAGAGAATCTTATGGACTACGTTTCCTTGGGTCAGAATCAAATGTTTTCCGTGACAGCTGTATTCTTCCAAAATAGGCTAAAACACTTTCTATTTAGCTTTCTTAATTAATCTTATGAATTCAGCACTTTGGCATGTATTGTGCTCCACCAAAATAGTAGAAATTTAAGAGGCATGGATAAGACAGAAAAGCAGTTTTGAAGCCAAAAAAAAGAAAAAGAAAGAAAGAAAGAAAGCTCTCCCAAAAGGTGATAGACATATTCAAAGGTAATGCTTTCTTTGGCTATAACTACTCAATTACTAAAAACAGAGAATCTGTAGTCATCAAACCATTCCAAACTCTTCAAGAATAGTTTATTTGCTAAGGGGAAAATTACCAAATGTCAATGTTGGAAGTTATATTTTGTTTGGAAAATTTTCACTTGTAGTATTTGTCAGGACAATAATCTCAATGACTACAGGAAAAAAAAAAAAAACCCACTGGTCCCATGACATATTCTAGCTATACATTAAGTATATCTCAGTGTCTTTTGTAACTGTCTTTTAATTTAAAAAATGATTTAACTAATTCAACATCTACTATGTAACAGCCTACAGACATGTTATTGTGTCTAGGAATACAAAGATAGAAAAACCAGTTATATTCTTGTCTCCAAAGAGGTCAAGGTAAAGCCACAGGTGTAATGGTAACACCTCTTTAGTTGGTTCCACAGCCATGGGGTCACATCATGTTTCATAAGAACCTTAACCCTGGTTACTGGTATTAGAAATCTCTATTTAGAATGTCTTAACTTTCACTAAGGAAGTGAAGCAATATTAATATCTTTTAAAAAGAGTGTGGTGTTAATTAGCTTAGCCCAATAAATCATCACTCTCAAGAAATGGGATGAAGAGAAAATAGCCCAACCACCTAAAGCGGAGGCAGGAGGCAGAGACTAAGAGCCAGCAATGATCTTACAAGGCCAGACCTCAGCAGAAGCTGGGGACGCCAAAGTGGGGGACATATGTGGGGGACAGTTGCAGGAATATTACCAACAGAGATGAAGAATTACAAGACACCAGCGACCTCCCAACACCAAATGTGGCAAATCTGTATGAGTTTCCTATTGCTGCTCCAAGAAATGACTAGAAACGTGGTGACTTAAAACACACACATTGATCATCATAAAGTTGTGAAAGTCAAAAATATGAAATGAGTATACAGGAATGAATTCTTTTTGGAGGCACTAGGGATAATATATTTGCTTGTTTTCTCCAGCTTCCTAAGGTTGCCCACTCCACCACTGCCACCATCTTCAAAACCAGCAGCTCCGGGCCCACCCCATCTTACACTGAAAACTGCCTGGTCACACAAAACGTGGTCAGACTAACCCTGAGTGCAACTGACACACTTGTGACAGCAGTACAGTGCGGTAAGAGTCACACAGGATGCATTTACAAAGCATGGTGCAGTAAATAAAGCACAGAAGAATTAAAGTATTTCTAAGTTGGAAGGAGTAGCATTAGTTGGTTTGAGAATCAAAATCAAGGTATTTCCATGGAGTTCAAAGTTCCTGAGAATATCATCCTAAATTTTGTAGATGCATAATATAGTGTGTACATGTGTTTATAATAAAAGGGAGAAAGAAGAAAAGTAATTCTAAAACAAATGGTCAACTCCTAGTCATCCGAACTCTGTAATTACTTTTAGCAATTTGAAAAATCTTAAAGTCTTCTGGTTGCTTTTTTCCTAAATGCCCTAATGTTTCCTTTAACAAAAACATCTACCTATCAACATTTTTAATATTTATAAATTTAAAGTCTTATATCAGATGAAAGCCTGTAATTTAGTAGTTCCCCATTTGTTTTTCCTGACACTTCTGAGAGAGTTTTAGTTGTTATAATAATTGAAGGCACAGTCCTTACGTGGATGAAAATCAGGACAATTGTGCAGAACAAAATATTTCTCACTATCTTGTATGAACTTTGACTAGCCTGTCAACCATTCATGTACACGAAGACTTGTATTACTTAAATCAAATTAACTAGATCATAATTTTGTTGCAGAGATGAAGACCAAGTATGTTTTACAGACATATATGTGTTGGGCTTTACAGAAATTCAGTGTGGTGGCTTTCACTTGGGAGGGAAGCCACACTGTCAGTGCCAGTGCTGTTATCTCCTGCTAAAATACACCTGTGCTCAGTCAATCATCTGCAGTTGTTTCTACACCATAATTCTACATTTAGAGCAAATCCTTGGTACTCTGTGTTTTTTCTAGTCTAGGCATGTGGCAGAATTTATTTAATGAAAAATGTTATTCATTATAATTTTTTTCTTGTAGTTAGGTGGCAATAGTTGCTTCTTTCTAATATTATTTGTGTAGGTAGAACATTTTTTTCCTACGGATTTTATTTCACAATGGACCCATAGAGAAACTGTGTTATAAGAGGTACATTTAATATTCTAGCTCAAAGACCACTACTATCATTATACAAATAGAGTGAGAAAAATCAGTTGCCTTCAAAGAACAAATTTCTTAACATTAACTTTACAATACAATAAAATTATTCTACTTGTTTGAGGAATGTGTCTTCTACATTTTAAAAAATAAATATGTGACCTAAAGATATTTAATGACATTTTATAAATAATCCTTTGTGGTAGACTTAATCTCATCTTGTATTACTTATTAAAGAATAAGGTAAAATATCTCTCCAAAATAACATGCTAAAGAAAGTCGTTGCTTTTGTAGTTCAGATATTTTTGTTTTCAAAAATTGAAATTAAAAAATGGATACATTTTATGTAGCTTTGTGTAAATGTTCTGATTTTTTTTTCTGTTTTTTTTGAAGGTTAGAGTTGTGGAAGTATTAAAACGTAGAAGAATTATTTGTAATACCTTCTATTGTATACTCTATCCATTAGTATTTTTAAGGCAAAGTATTGAATGGAGCAAAAGTTCACTAGATACAACAACTGTGATTAAAATAGAAAAAACTATATTTAGAGCATATTAAATTATTGTAATGTGTTCTTCAAATAAAACAGTACAATATACCAAACGTCTCACATTGTTTGAGTTTGTTTAAGGTAAAAACGATTTTATTCCTTATGAAATGTTTTCAGTTCACGATTCCTACAGTAATGAAGTGAAATTCAAGTGCAGATTATTCCATCTTGTGTGATTTTGGTAAATTTAGGATGGGAAGATTTAGAAAATCTTTTGTTTTAGTTATAAATATTAATCATCTGATACTACGGAAACAAAATCGTAGATGTTATCTTGTGGTTCTATAATTTTAAAGTCTTATTCACTAAGATGTTATTACTGTTAAAATACATCTCAAAATTAACACATCAGCCTTGTGCTTTAGAACTGAAGTGACTGGGTTCTCACAGGGAAGAGCCGCGCAGCTCTGCTCTGTCTCTCGACTACAGCTGAGCTACTTCCTGCTTCTCTTTGACAACAAATTTAGCATGTATTATTTAAAATGCGGAAATCACATGACAGGACATACAGTGAAATCTCTTAAATGTACTTCTATTATTATTTTGTTGTTGCTAAAAAAATCTATAATGAGTTTTGAAATATATTAACATGTTCTTTGAAAATAACCTTTTGGAGAATTGTAATGATATAAAATATATTCAATTAAGTGCAAGTTTTGTTAATATGGAGAAAGTGGTTGTAAATAAATTCATATAATCTTTTTTTAAATTTTGTAAGTTTTTCATGAATATCTTAGGAGTATCTAAGTGCCTTCTACTTTGAAGTAAATGTTTCAAAAGGTGTATTGTTTAATATAATTCAGATGTCCTGGCTCTAATCACTAGCGAAAAATGATCAAATTCTATGTATTTCCCTGTTTTATGCTTTTCATGTCAAGTGAAGAAATAAGATTTATTGGATTGCCGGCCTTGGGAACATGATGCCTGTTAGTCACTATTCTTGTTTCCTGGAAACCTTTCTGTGGTTTTCTTCAGATCTCTCATCAGGAAATCTATTTGTTTAACTCACTGATTTTAACTTTCAAAAAATTTTAAAATGGCAATTGTCTTTCAGGGCAATATAAATATTTTACAAATAAATATTGTACCATAAACAATATGATATAAAGCCCAAAATGTTAACATAGAATTGGAAATGGTATGTTGTATTTTGTGTGACTTTCCATTCTCTAATATGTAATGAAATACTAATAAACATACAATTAATGCCACTGATAGAGAATTAGAATATTGGCCAGTAGTTTTTGAATCATGTATTTTTAAATTATAGTACAATTTCTGTTTCACTTCTGCACAAAACTGTTACCTTAAACATGTTATGATACTCTACTTCTTATTCTGATAACTTAAAGAAAAAGACTTTGATATTTTCCTTAAACATATTTTTTTAAATGTCGTTTGTTTCCTTTCCCAGGTCACACTAATGTGTCCTCATTGTTCTGGAGCACTTTCATTAATTCAGCAATTAGGAATTGAACAAATCATATAATCAGGCACTAACACTATAGGAATATAGAATAAAATTAAAGATAAAACGCACTAAGGGTACACTACTAGGGTGACACAAATAACAAATTCTAATATAATTCTAGGTATAGTAAAGAAATTAAAGGCATGTTCAAAAAGTTTATGAAAAATCTGTATTACAGGGAAAAAAAAACACTATGAATAGATTTCAAAATTTTTTGACACTACTGTGTTATGCCGTGTGTGAGCAGAATCTAGTTTGAGAAACTAAGAAAAGACAGGACATCAATTTTAAAAGATGTCCCATCAGATCAACATGAATTCTGCTAAAATTGAAGCAGTAAGTTATCAAGTTTATGGTGAATCGTGGAAGAGTGGTGAAATCATTGATCCTTCAAGAAAAGTTTATAGGGACAATATCCCTAAGAAATCAGCAGTTTGCCAGTAGACAATTCCTTTCAAGAAGGGCCAAATCATGGTGAAGGTGGCACCTGCAGCATCAAACATCCACATCAGTTTGTGATGAAAACAGTGATACTGTTCATGCCCCAGCAGAGAACAAGTCATGAGGAATAGCAGAAGCAGCAGGAAGCACCACAGATGTTTCAATGCTCTCAGTTTGCACAATCCAGACTGAAAATTAACTTGAGCCATCTTTCCCCTGGAGGGGGGCCCACACCGTGGTGCCCGGATCATGTGCACACTGAGCACAGTTTTCAATGCAACTGTGGACAAGTGGGATCAAGATCCCAAAACATTTCTTCACAGAACTGTATCAGGAAATGCACCATGGTCTTTCAGTACAATCCTGAAAGCAAAGCACAGTCCATGCAATGGCTACCAAGAGGTAAAGGTGGCCCAGAGGAAGCCCAAAGGGCCAGTAAAGAGCAAAGATTATGGTAACAATGCTTTTTGGATTTTGCTTATTGACTTTCATGACATAGTTAAATTCCCACCATCCACAGTTCTTAAGGGATAGACATAGGGGAGTTTTAAACTGAATGAAGCTTATGTTGATAAGGCTTATTTTGTTATATTAATTTAATTTTCCATGGACTTTAAAGACCCCTGGTATTTTCATGCCATTATGTAGAAAGTTAGAACATGCTAAGCATTATGAAATGTATGCAGTAGATGAAGAGGGAAAGAAAAAGTAAAAGGGATGGGATGAGATGGAGCATTAAAGGGGAAGAACATGTTTAAGCCATGATTTGGAGAAAATGAAGCAAGCGCATACCTGGGCGAAGGCATCTGAGGCTGAGACCACAGGGTGCTCAACAGCCTTGAGCCGGAGGCATTTCTGGCATCCTAGAGATGTGCCCAGCGTGGCTGGAGTGAGGAAATGCATGAGGTCAAGAGAGCTTAGGGGACGGACACTGTAGAGTCACGTATGCTATAGTAAAGAGTTAGATTTTGCTCTAAGGGAACAGGGAAGCATGGGTGGAGGTTTGAACAAAGTAGCACTGCGTTCTCTTATGTTTTTCCTCAATGCTTCTGGCAGCTTTCTGCAGAATTAGACTATGCAGGCAGGATTGAGTGTACATAGATTTGTCAGGAACCTACTGAATCATCCAGGTGGGACATGAGGGTGGCTCTGAGTAACTTGCACCTGATGAGAAGGGTGATAGTCAGACATTATGTATCTATTTCTGACACTATTATTTTTATCTATCAATTTTTCTTTCTCTACCAAAAGAAATGACTTAAATGGCTTTTACATGGCTGCATTTATTCATCTTTTCAATCACAATTTCTAACTGGACATCTAGCTCAGTTTATGCAACCAACCAATAGAAATTAAATTAAAATGAAGTGATTGTTTTAAAATTACACTAAAATAAAATTTGCATAGTTGATTATTCAAATTATATATCTACCTGTGAAACATTTTTGAACTATTTTTTATGCACCTTTAAGTACATGACTCTATAGCACGGTACTCATGGTTGGCTTTCAATCTGGTAAGACCAAATATTGCTTTTAAATACTGAAGCGCTTGCGTTGTTAGGTATTTCCTATTAAAAATTTTATTTCTTTGTGAGTAGGATGTTATTGTACAGATAATCTTGTGCCTTGTACCAAAGCAAACAGATAAGATGAGTTGCACGTGGTACTCGCACCAGGTCTCACAAGTAGTTGGTTGCAGGGCCAGAAGCAGAATCAGTGGCCTATCTAATTTCTCTGTAATACACTTTCCCCCATAGAACAGAACGTCCTTACCCACATCTTATAAAACAGATAGAGTTGTTAAATAACATGCCTTAAAAGAAAGCACCATTAACCTTTACACTTTCAAAATGTTTCTTAAAGAAACAAATTTGCTGTAGGGTAGACATCAGATAGATGGAGGTGACACAGTACAAAATTCTAAAGCACTATATTGTTAACAGGGTTCACTAAATTCCTACTGGAAATATGGTTCTTCTTTAAGAAATAAAACCAGAAGTATTTAAACTCAGAAAATTACAAAGAATACTATGAGGTGAAAGTGAAACCATAACAATCTTACACCAACGTATTCACAGACAACTGAAGACGCACAGAAAATGGATTTACCAAATTCCAAGGACTGTGGAAAGCATTTAAACAATGTTTAAATGATGCTTCAATTTGGACACTCTCTCTTTTGAGAACATTTTCACTTGTAATGATTTCTTTAAATCTCATAGTAAACTTGTGGAATAAGAAATGTTTTAATGCTTCTTAATGCAAATGATAAAAAGGCATGTAAGTCTACAGACATTTTTGCCAGCACTTACTGAACTTTATAATTTTTTGAAAACCAGTAACTGATAAAGGTAATTAAATTATTTTATAGTATGCTTCTCATAATTAGGTGTCTCATGAAAAACAGGTTTAGAGTAGGTTTCATAAATTAAACCCTTTTAGGACAATCTTGATTCAGCATATATATGTTTTTAATTTCCATGACACTTTTTAAGAACATTTTTCTATTCAAGGTATTGTAAAGGAAAATGAGCAAATCAGAGTATTTTCCCAGATGAAAAATACAGTGTTCTGTAATATTCTGAAATCGTGTTTCTAGACATGTTCTCCTGATTCAATAACACATAATGAGGTTCCCCAAATGCATTCTCATTTTAAGAAAGGAAAGTCTGTCCTCAGATTGTACAGTCAACATATACTGATAACAAAACTTGCACACAGGTCAAGTTTGAGCACCTCTTATAGCTGCAAAAGTCAAACGTGACTTGGGCACTACAATTTTAATTACAAAACGTCTTTTTCTCTTTGTGCCATAGGAGATACTTCTAAGAAACCATCGGGTGGAAGTCACAGAATCATCTCAGCCAAAGATGGGATGAGTCTGGGTAGGGGCCACGAGGTGGTTTTAGCTGAAGGTAGGATAATGGGGTTGATCAGAACTGTTAAAACCTCCATGTTGCTGTTCAGAAGGGGGACGCTGGTATTTTTGAGACGCACTAGCCTCCTTATGTACTGACAACTTAATAAACTTCTCTTTCCTTCTCCTTAAACTGCCTGTCCCCATTTTTCTCATGTGGCTTCCTTGGGACAGTGCAGACCACTTGGTAGCATCATCTCTCAAGTCTCTGTGTTAGTCGAATACAAGAAACAATGACTGAACTACCAATATAATTGCGTGGCTGACCGCGGGGGTAGAGAAGTTATACAAACCTCAGGACTGGAGCTCAGTCTATCAGGGTCAAAATAAAGGGTGACGGCCTCTGCTAAGTGGCTTCTCAATCCAGCGTTGTCTAATTCTGACCTCTTATTTTGGACACATTGGTTTGTATATATCCTTTACATTTAAAAAGACTTGAATTTTCCAAAGATTCTAACACCATACCAAATGTGAAGATTTTAGACCAATAAGAACATAAAATTGAAAAGCATAGATCCTTTAAATCCTAGAAAAAAACACAGAAAATAATCAGAATATTTTTTATTAATGGACCTAAGATTTCCTTTTTTCAACTAACAATAAATTTTAATCAAATTGTAAAAAAAAAAAAACCCTCTATGTTGGTATTGTTCATTCTTTATAGATTAAAACAGACAAATAAAATCCACGTTACATCTACATCTCAGAAGTAGCCCATCAAATTGATAACTTTATTAAAAGAACTGAAACCCCCCAGGTGTTCTTCTGTAGTGTGGATGGCAATGCCGTGGAGAGTCACCCCGATGTTCTCTCACTTCCCTACTCAAGCTTTTCTCTGTTCGTGTCTTTCACACTGCAGCCTCTCTGCTGATGACAGAGCTACACAAATCACAGTAGTCGAAACTACAAAGTCGGGATGAAACTGTGACAAGTGCTCCAGCGCGAAAGCACCTCGTCAGGCTCCTAATGACGCTAATGTAAACTGCCAGGAGCTGTCACTCTGAAAGCGTGCCAGCCCCAACACAGGGAGCCGGGGAAAATGACATATTCTGAAAGCTGACAAAAGAAAACAAATGCATTCTGTACATGGGTATCAGAAAGCGAACAGTTTCGTCTTCAAAGGGAGATGCCTTTAAATCTTGCTATCAAGCAGCCTGATCTGTGATACTTTGAAGCTACTACGGACATGATCTGTGTCCTGGCCAGATTCAGCCCATCTGAGCATGGCCATTCAAGAAAATCTGAATTGACCACAGCATGAGTTCAGTTTAAAAAAAAAAGACTCCATGCCATTGAAATGTGAAGTGACAGATCCTAGGAGAAGGGGACCTGGATTCCCTTTGCTATAGAATGTTCTGCTACTTCTCCACACTTCCCTTGATCAAGGCAATTCTACGTGGAATTTGAAGGCGCTGACAAAAGCACTCGTAGCTTTTCATGTCAGTGAACACTCTCGTTTTCTCCTCTGCCAGTGTCAGGGGTGTATAATTATATGTTGTTCTTGGGGAATTTCATTTGCAGCATTTTCTTTTAAATATTTGGAAGAAAGATATGTTATACATAAAGCAAGTTCTACTTAAATGGCAAAGTCTTTTTTATTTTAACACGTTGTGTGCGTTTGTGCAGGTGTATACTTCTTGGCCAGAATACTGTGGAGAAAGCCAGCATTGTGTTTCAATTTCTGCTGCCCATGAATGGAACGAGGGCAGAAAGTTAATTGATTTACTCAGGGTCATAAAGGACTACACCCAAACCTGGTGTTTAACCTCGAGAGACAATGTCTTTGAACTGTAGCCGGCTCAGATAAGCCACGCTAGACCCCAAATAATATATTTTGTGTCAGTATTTGGACAGAGGTCAGTACAATGGAGTAATTCAGGCAGCACATGGTTTTATTTACATTTGAGACCACTGATGTGATCCTTGTCTAGCAAGGATTTGCATGGTGAAATGCATTTTATTTTCAGAAAAAGTTCCAGGATAGCATTCTCAAAAATCAACTCCCGGGTTTCCCTGATAGGAAAAAACATAGGTTATGGAAGTGAAATTTTTCATACATTGATCTGTTAGTGTGACCAAACCCTGACCAAGAAAAATTACCTATGGGTATAAAGGGATTACTTATTCTTGACACACTTTTTAAGTTCTCTCTTGAAGCTTGTGGCTTTGGTGAAAAAGACATCTTTGCTTTCAGAACTCACCCAAAATATGCCTCATTCCACAGAGCCAAAACATGGCATTAGAAAGTCAAAACTTCCATCGTCCCAGTGGGAGCTGGATTTATGCAAGTTATTTTGAAATTAATGAAAATCCCCCAGGCTATCTCATCCCCTGGGAAGATTTGAGGGAAGAGCAGTAGACTGCATTTGGACATTTATCAACCTTATCTCCCGATTGGCTGCTCTATTTCTGTGAGACCTAGGGAACATAAATTATAGGATTCATTTTAGTGATGTCGTACACTGATTGGGACAGGAGAGTGACAAAGTAATATTATAACATGGTAAATAATGAAAAGTAGGAAAAATTCTTTGATGGTAATGCCATAAAGGATACTGGAAGTAGAATAGATTCTTAACATACAAACTCAATGAATGCGAGTTACAGAGAATTACGATAATGTAGCAAGAATATCCCAATTTTATTCTAAAAATTCAAACACTTTATTCATAAACCTATTATTAGCTTTATATATGTTCCCATGGTAAATTCAGTTACTGCAATCAGATCAACAATTTTCAAAATATAAGCTGCATTTGCAATCATCTAGATTTAATTACTTTCTTTCAAATGATGTTTTCCTGGGGTTCATTTACACATAATATCAAGTGTTAGACACCAAAACACAGTACATTATTATAATAATACATCTTGACATCTTATTTCAGTTAATATCAGCATGATATCGAGTGATAATATAGATTATTTTCAATATTATTAAGGAGTGACAGTGAGGCAATGTGTTGTCTAGAAAACATAGTAGAAATTGAAAGATGATTACTTAAATATCTAATTTTAGTAAGAATAAAAGCTACAGGCTTATGCTTTGTGTAGAATAGGAGGAAAATTAACAGAACTAGTACAACAGAAAATTGTTTTCTCATGTAATTTTATGCAGACTTTTTTCACATATACAAGTTGAGATTTTTTCTTAGATATAATCACAAGAGATATAACTTCATCTTCCTACTTTGTACTAATTAGGATCAAACTTTTCAGAACTGACAGATGACATCTTATATTTTATTTTCAGTATAATGCATAAACTACATATTACATATAAGCACTTCAGGATATTTTCCAAAAAATAATTCATGTTAAAAGTAAGAACCTAAATGTAGTTCTCTAACAAAATTCTAAGCTCTTGCAATATGGAGGCTGAAGCCAATTACTTCAGCTTCTCTTCTCTTAAATTTTACTGATACAACAAATGGAACCTATGGATTCTCTCTCCCCTCCCTCCTCAGGAGCTCCCTGCTGAGATCTGATGTTTGCAACCCCAGGAGACACACTGGTTTCCTTCTAGAACTGCCCAATTTCCTGACCATGGGACTTCATCCCGCAACATCTACACCAATCAATCCTGACATGTCTGGAAGTTTGAAGATGCCCTCTTGGGTATCTTTAGCAAGTTTTACTTCTGCTTCTTTCTTCTCTACGAAGCTTTCACATTAGAGATTCCTCAGATGTAATTAAATTTCCCAAGTTTTCTCTTCCAGGTGTCTTATCTGCCACATCATGCAGAAAGAGATCATGGTCGTGGGAGGCCTGGAGATGAGCATTTCCAGTAGATGGACAAGCAGACAAAATCCAGGATGGTGTAATTGTTTGGGGGATGCTGTTCGGGGAGGCAAGGGTGGGGGGGGTCACAAGTCATTCAAGTGTGATTTTCCCTCCTGGCTCCATACTACTATCTAACTGCCCCCACCACCCTTCTCCGCTCCTGCCACCCCACACACCTCCACACACATCCTTCTGTTTTCTTTCATCCTTTCCTTTCTTCTGCTCCTGCATGTGCGCTGAACTAGCTCTGCGCTGTCGGCCATTATGTTTGATCCTTACCCTTGCCATATAGGGCTCTGCATGGCAGAAAGCCTGACTCCCCACTGTCTTCAGTAATTGTTTGACTAACAAGAAGCATAGAAGAAAGATTGGGCAATAGAAGGGAGGGAGAAAGCGGAATACTTTTCTTTCCTTCTTTTTCTTGGCTAGGGTTTCCAGCAATGGCTACATAATTTCCACAGCTTAAATACCCTTAAAACAAGCCTGTGTGCTTCCAGCTTCTTCCTGGTGATGTCTTGACAAGGCTCTTGACTCCACTGTCATTTACCTCCTTGCTTCTGTGTGTGTATGTGTATGGGGGGAGTTTCTCCCAGGCTAAGCATCGTAGTGATAAACTGCTATTGCTAATCTGTGTGTTGGCTCACTAATCCCTAATCATCTTTTCAGCATCTTTTATTGTCTTTGTTACCAATTACCTGCATAAAATTTCCATGAATGCAAATATTCTGAGAGGCTTATCTATCCTGGTGTGACATTGGCTGTTTATCTCACCTGTGGTCCCAGAATAATCTCTCTCAAGACGAGGTCCTCGCACTGAGCTTATCATCCATTTGAACACGAACACAGTCATGATGATCTTGCCAATGACAAATGGGAGAAACTAATCTGTAACATCATTTTACTTCAACAATTATCTACAGATCAAAGTCAAGGCTTTAGAAAACAAAGTTGCTGTTATACTCGACTCTAACGGAAAGAAGGATGATGGCAAAAGTAGAGGGGTGTGCTGCCCACTTCTAAAGGTAAAGAAGAGCTGACAAAAGTAAACTCGTGTCTGTGGACTTTCAGTTAAAAGCAGACTGAGAGTTTAACTTAAAATAATTTATTATGTCCATTGATGCCGTAAAGACATGCCTAAGGTTTAGAACAAAAATGGAAGTGTGTAGAGGTATAAAGTACAAGTTGACTGAATGATCTCCTTAACCTTCTGTTAAGGTCAAACCATTAAGGCTTGAGTTTAGAGTATTTATAAAGAAGTGCTATAGCCCTGAGGTTGGGGTGGGGACATTTGTTCTAGTAGTATAGAGCTGAGAACCTTGAACCACCAAAAATTTGTGTATGCCCAGTCTTTTCAAGCCTACTCCATAATCTCTAGCTACCTTCAGAACCTTATAGAGCCTACAGAAATAGTTACTCCCAACATCCCCTAAGAAAAGAAGCAATATCTTACTGGAAAAAAACAAAATTTTGAATGAAGCCAAATTTGCTATAATATTTCACTAAATTTCATTCTGAATTTAAGTGGTAGTTAGAGAAATTGGAATTTGATCTGTTTGCTCATTTGACTGTTGGCATCTGAATTCAAAGCTTCTATTAATAACTAAAAATTCCAGACCTTACCTGGCATAATGTGGATGGGGGGGCAAATATGAATCTTAGTTATCCAGTGAGGCTGCAGTGACTCTGATAAGCATAATTCTGTCGTTTGTCTTAATCTAGTGTGGGCCTGCCCAGAAGACATTCCCTTTACAAAAAATTGATAAGTGAATTTGTGAAGAAAATGCCAGTATTTTAAAAATCTCTCTCTGGTGGCTGTTAACTTTGTGCTAGGGGTAAAAATGCAATTGGGTTACTGTAGAATTGATGTCTTTGATTTCAATGGTAATAATGGGATTCCAAGGAGGGGGAGACTGGGCTGCAAGTGTTTGGGACAATCTGAGTCCAAAGACCGTAACAGGCAACAGTAGTGGAGTTGTCCTCTGAATTTTCAGAAACACAGGGTTTTGTGGTGGTAGTCAACTGAACTCTAAGCCCCCTAGAAATAAAACAGATGTGGGGCATACTGAAATATTCATAGAACAGTAGCAACAGATCTGACTGAGGGACAGATACCCAATTTATGTCACCACAAGAGAAGTTACGATCTTTCTCTCAGTTCCCAAACTAAACCCAATACACAGACAGGGTGCCTGGCTATTCCAGGTCTTGGTCTGAGCACTAAAAATTCTGCAACCCTGGAAACCTTCTGTTCATGAGCAAATTAGACCACTGGTCTCATAGATCTGAAGACCCTTGATTAAAATTCAGGCTGAGTCCATTGGGGAAGGATTCTGCAATGAGAATATCCTGAAAAATTCACCCAGATTTTCTCCAAAAAAACCTTCTTATCTGAGATGCCAAGCAGACACTAAGGGAGAAGAATATTCAATTTTTTTAAAAAAAGTTATATTGGCTCTGAGTGGATGTGATTTCTATGAACCTGAAATTTCATTTTTACTCAAGGATCAGAGTGAAAAATTAAGAAGCTCAAGTAGCAAATGTATATTTGCTCCAAGCTCATCTCCAGATGGGACCAACTGGAATAGTCACAGTCAGCAACTGGCAGAGTCTCGTACTAGCTCTCTTATCTATGGTGTGGAGTCCAGTCAAATAAAATGGGCCAAATGATAACACATGGAAATAAATCTCTGTATCATTTTATTTTTTGAAAAATCCTACCCTTTCGAGAAGCACAGCAGTTAATTCTGCCATAGAAGTATGAAAGGCACCTATCATTCCTATTACACCCACCTTTTATTTACCTATTTGGCTATCATGAAAATAAGACACATCTTGAAAATGAATGTGGACCATTGCAAAGATCATTAGAGAGTGACTCCAAGTGTAGCTGCTGTTGCGTACAGGGTGTGTTTGTTAGAGCAAATCAACATTTCATGCCTTGATACATCTCTACTGACCTGGAAACATGTTGCCCTCTGTGCCTGTCACCAAGGGCCATCTGAGCAGTTCGCCTTCACTGGGAGAGATAGTAGCACAATTTCACTATCTCTCCTCAGGGTTATGTCAAATTCTTTTACTATTAACATCGAGTTTCCAGAACTTTGTTCCTCTAGACATCCCATACAACATAATGTGCTCCACCTAATAGCATTCTAATTGTCCCTGGTGAGCAGGTCAGGGAAAGCACCCAGATGTGCTGGTTAGACATATGTTTGGCAGAGGAAAAATAAAACTACAAAACTCAGGAGGCTGCCATTTTAATAAAGGTTTCAGGGAGCAGATGGCTTGGGGCCTGCCAGTATATCACTGCTAAGATGAGACAGGTGTCTCATTTTGCACTAATGCTGACAAAATATACAATACCTGTGGGGGAATGCTTAGATTGTTGAGGCAACATATACAATAAAATTGTGCTTACTCCCTAGACTCTCTCACCAAGTAAGCTAAAGGCTCTCAGCTTGGACTGGAACACACAGACAGAGAAGTTTCTGCACCAGGTCAAGGCAGAGTAGAAAGCCATGCTGTAATTAGGTCTTTTAGACACACTAGGTTTGTCACAACTCAGAATGTAAATGAGGTGGTAAAAATGTGGTACCAAACTTCTGAAAAGACACAATAGGGGAATTTTATCAGTTTAATTTTCTTTTCTGATTTCCATACTCATTTCTTCCTTATTTCTTGGATTATTTAGGAGTACTAATTGTTGTTTCCTTGAATTCAATTTAGTTCTATATTAGTGTAAAGTTATTTCTTTCTTTCATTTTATTGTTTGCCTCGTATATCTTTTTAGACTCTTTTACTGACAACTTGTTTGTGGCCTTATATTTAAGGATTTATGCCTGCTTATACACACTTTTAATTAGTCTATTAAAAGGCTAATTAGCATAATTATGCTTAATATATATTGAACTGTTTGGGTAACAAGTGCATACCTGTGGGGACGTCAAGGACTGACCCTACCAGTATTTTATTTATTATGTGCTGTTTTCCCATAGTACAATAGACTATGTGTATTTCCCAAACAAATATACAACCTTCCTCCCTTGGCAGGGTCAGTCTCTGACTCCCTTTAGGATGTGTCTTTCATATGTTACCTAACTCTGGGTTTTCTTTTTTCAGTGTTCCCATATTTCTTCTTAGATCTTTTATTGCCTTCTTGGAAATAATTTTTTCACAATTATTCCATTTCTTAACCTTTGATAACTTCTTCGTAAATATCATTTAGTGTTATTATAAGCTAAGTGTTATCTTAAATAAAAATCTAATGATAATTCATACTTTTGCTACTCTTTAAACCACATGAAGTCTTACCTATTCAGCTTCTCAGCTGTTCAGAGAATTACCAGATTTGGTGCTAATTCTCAGGTTTACGGCTTTGTAGTTTGAATTTCTCTGGTACCTAGGATGCTGTAGTATGTAATGCCTTAGTAGTACGCTCTTGCCTGCAAGCAAATATTTTAATACTTAGCCTAGTTTTTATAGTTGCTCTTGATAGAATATTTATAGCTCAAAAAGTGTTTTGCTATTACCATCAGTAGAAAATCATGCTTATTCAGGCTAAGTTTCTCGTCTTTGTAAAGGGGATGAAAGTGTCTTGATTTGTAAAGCCTGAAGATTTCCTCAGCTTGGGCGGGCCCAAAAATCTTTGTATGCTAATTTAAAATTGATAGATGACTAGCAACATGGACAACACCTCTTTGGGGGCTCTATTTTCTCTCTTTTCTTCTTCTTTTCTCTACTCCTTTACATTCACATGTTGAGAGGATTCTTTCAGCCTGCATTTCCCAGATCCCGGCACCCCTTCACTTCATTTGTTTCACCTCATTCATTCCTTTCCCTCTTAGTGGTGAGTGGCGCCCCCTTCAGGGCCCCCTCTTTGTCTTCTCTCCTCCCCAGGACAGGCTCCCTCCTCTTGCTCCATCCAACACAGGATGATGCTGCTCCCTGCTTTTGTCTGTCTCTGGGTTGACTTTCTGTTTGCTGTTTATTTCTCACTTCTGCCATTTATCCAGGCAGTTCACAGCTGTCAAAAAGTCCTTTCATCTTAACTAAAAAAATAATAAAGGCAGAAAATAGAGAAATTTGAAGGAATTCTATAGTTCAAAATAAGAGGAATATCCAATTTTTTTGAATTTTAACATAATGACTTTTCCCTAATAGACTATTGCAAGAAGGAAACACAATTTTTAAAAAATGACATTGTGCTTTCAAGAACTTTCAAGAGTATGTGCCTGGTGTCTATGAAATCAAAGCAACACATCATGAAGAAGGGCAATCTGATTTTGAAAGTGAGTCAGTGGGGAAGGAAAAATAAGTTTTCTGAATTAAAACCTATGATAGATGTGGCAACTATCATTTAAACATTGAAGCAATTTAGATTAATTCTTGTAATATATAAGTGAAAGCCTTATTTAGGGAAATTACTCCCTAAAGTCACTCCCAGATTGAATTAAAAAAATAAACATTAAGTATGTTTATAAGTTTTTAAGAAATTCACCCATCAAGCATAAATGTAAACTGTTTTAAATTATGTTGTAATAGATGAGTGCAAATGCAAGAAAATAGTGATGGCAATGTTACTGTCAAAGCATAATCAAACAGGATATTAAATAGCAAGAGAATTTCATATAGATAATATAAACACCAGACACATTAAATAGTTTCAAAATATAAAATATAAATATAATAACATTAGGAAAATAGAAAGAGGGAGAGAGCAAGTGAGTGAGTGAAAATCCAAGAAACAGAATGTAGAGGGAGAGTGAGCCAAGACGTGGTCACATGGCATGTAGTTTGCCCCCCAAAACTGAACACACTTTCTACATTTCAATAATTCATTATATTGTGAACCTGCCTTTTCAAGGTTAAATATGTGCAAGTTATATATCACAAATTCATGGTTAAAAATGAAAAAAAGTATCCAATGTACTCAATACTAATATGAAACCAATATGTAAGCAGGTACACACCACACGAAAAAGAAAACACAAGTATAGTCTAGCATAGTGGAAGGGAAAGAAAGGAGGGACAGGCGCACCAGGAAGACAGAGGGCAATTGGCAGGATCTCATCTAATGTGCATATCATGAGGGTATTCAACATGCCCCCAGGGTGAAGGGCTCAACTTGAACTTTACCTTAGAATTAAAAGCAATGTAACCTAAGTAATTGTACCTTCATATTTATCTGAAACTTAAAAAAAAAAAGCATATTCATGAGACCATGATTCAAAATTAAGCTACATGAAGAAGCAAGCTTCTTATGAGATATTCATTTTTTGATTTAATTGTTATGGCACATACATCATGGCACCAAGGATTTTATCATTACAATCCTGAATATGGTTCAAGAAGTTGAATATGAAAACTCATCTTAGGGTTTTTTGCCCTGGACACTGAATAATTTTATGGATTATGTAATATCCACTCTTACTAGAGTAAATTAAATACTTTCACCAATAATTCTGGCAAAAATATAGCTTTTGACCAGAAAGATCTGCAGATAATGTTCATAAAATGAAAAATTGGCTGATCTTGACTTCTTAAACTCAAAGGAACATGTGAGATAATATATAATCATGGTTTTAAGTTACTAAATTTTAGAGTAGGTTGTTATGTATAATAGACAACTAACATATTGGGGAAGATTTTAGTGATAGATTCATGATTTTATTCAAATAATATGTTTCTGTAGTAACAGAGGCTAAGAAGCTATACTTAGTTGGCAAAGGCAAGCAATAATGGCACTAGGCAACAGGGACAGAGAGTAGTCAAAATAGATTGAAGGATACTAACGTGGTGAACTGACCATGAGGAGACTAGAAGTGAACTCATGGTGGTAGATGAACGCACTACATTTCTGTACCACAGCTCTAGTTAATCCTAGACATGCTTAAGCAAGCAATGCCATTTTAAAAAATAAAATACTTAGCAATCATTTGAATAAGAAAAATGTAATACTTGTACACTGAAAAGCTACAAAATATTACCAAAAGAAACTATAGAAAAGCAAGTTGAAAGACATTCATATTGACGGATTAAAACACTATTCTGAAGATGGCAGTACTTCCTAAAATGATCTACAGATTCAATAAAATCCTCATAAAAATTCAAACTGTCATTCTTGAAGAAATTTCCTGGTTGTCTAAAGTTAATATTAGGATGCAAGGGACCAAGAATAGCCAAAGCAATATTGAAAATATGACAAAAGTTGGAAGACTCACACTTTATAAGTCAAATTTGTGAAAATTTGTCAAATAATCCACAGAAAAGATCGGATCTTGCTATGTTGCTCAGGCTGATCTTGAACTCTTGGCTTCAAGTGGTCCTCCTGCTTTGACCTCCCAAAAGTTCTGGTATTATAGGCATGAGACATCACATCATGCTGGTTAATTGATTTTTGACAAATATACTAAGAAAATTTGATTGGGAAAAATTATGTTTTTAACGGATATTGCCAGGACAACTAGATAGCCACATGCAAAAGAATGAACGTTAGCCTATCAAACAATTTGCAAGAGTTAAGTCAAAATGGATCAACAATGTAAATATAAGAGAAAAATGCAATAAAACCCTTGGGAGAAATTATAGAAGTAAATCTATATGACTTTGGGTAAACAAAGGTTTCTTAAAACCACACCAAAACACAAAAACAAAGTAAAAATATTGACTTATTAGATTTCATAAAATTTAAAAAAAAATGTGCTCCAAAAGACATCAAAAAATTTGAAAAGGCAAAACACAAAGTGGAAAAAATTTTAAATTATATACATATAATAGGGAGCTTGTATTTAGAATGCATAATTAACTCATAAAATTAACAACCTATTTTAAAATGAGTAACAGATATGAACAAACATTTGTCAAAACAAGATAAGTAATAGCACAAGTAAACTGCTCTTAGTCATTGGGGAAACTAATGTCAAACCACAATGAGTGACAAATTCACACACACAAGGAAAGCTAAAATAAAGATAGACAATAACAAATGTCAGTGAGAATGGGGAGAAATTGCAACATTCCTGTAAGGCTGGTGGGCTGCTAATGTGGTGTAGCCATTTGGAAAGTCTGGCTATTCTTTAAAAAAATACGTTTATAAATATAGAATTACCAAGTAATCCAGCTTTTGCACTATCAGGTATATATTCATAAAAACTGGAAATATATTTCCACACAAAACTTGTACATGTGTTATGAATGTTTATATCAGTATTGTTCACAAAAAGCCCCAAAGTGAAAACAATCCAAATACCTATTAACTGATTAATGGATCAGCAAAACATATCTGTATAATGAAATATGTATATCTGTACAATAAAATATGATTTGACTGTAAAAGGAGTACATACTGAGATATATTCTATCAACATAGAATATATGGCTAAATTCCAAGACATTATAATAAGTTTTAAAAGCCAGAAACGGAAGAGCACATATTACATGATTCTACTTATATGGCATGTCCAGAATTGGTACATGAATAGAGACAGAAAGCAAATTAGCGGCTACCAGAGGCCAGATGGAGAAATGAGAAATGACTGCTAATAGACACAGGTTTTACTTATGGGATAGTAAAAATGTTCTAAAATTAGATAGAAGTTGCACAATACTGTATAAGTATTTTAAAATACTGGATTTTATAATGTGTAATTTATATATCAACAAATCTGTTTCTAAATGACTTTAAAAATAGTAACATACATCCCTTGCCTAGTTTCCATAGCTGAGTCCATTTTAAGTCTTAGAATCTATTTATGGGAGGAGAATCCAGGTACTCAGAGGAAAATCTCTTGCAATATTTTGACAAGTGTTTATAAAAACCATTCCAAGTTCTTCCCCAAAGGAAAAATGGTCATTTAACTTGACAACTATCCAGCTGGGAAAGTATAATGCACAATTATTTTGAGGATTATTAGATTCATTGTCCAAGTTCACATCAATCCCCAGTATTCCAAACCTCATTTTGGTCCCCAGGAGAGTGGGGACATATTGAATACAGGAAACAAATAAAATCCTGGCTAATATCTACCTTACAGTGAGTCCCCTGCACTCATAGGAAGCCCACTGGTCATTTTCTGGTCCCTGAAAGTATAATTGGAATGGGATATTTGGCTCTTTACAGAACTCCCTCCTTAATTATATCCTTTACCTGTGGGGTAAAGTATTGGAATAAAGATGGACACTTGGAAATCTCTGAAACAGATTTCCTCAGCGAGGAACATAAATAAAAGATGACATTGCAGATTAGAGATACTCTTAAACAAAAGGACAAAGGTCTAGTGGCTCTCATTACACAATGTTTGAATTAACTGATCTGATCCTACAAAAGCCAAAAGCCAAATGGATCCTGGAACATGGCCTTGGTCGCCTCAAACCAACTGAGAGCAGACCTTACTTCTCGTGGTTGTGATGCCTTTGTAGACTGATAACCAGAGCTCTGGCTCACTTAACATGGCCACTGATACAGGAAATGCAGTGTTTTCCTCCCTGAGAGAATGCTCAGTCAGAGTTAGTTTGGCTTCAACTGACACATAGAATACATTTACAATATTTCTCTAGAAGTTTATAAATTCTCTCGCCTCCTACCATAACATGGTCCAAAGGGATTTAGGCTGGATGTTCTGCAGAGCACCACGTTCATCTACCATGTTGGTATCATTTAACCAGACTGGTTGAGCAAGAACTGGCATGTGTATAAGGAACTTTAATGGGACCAGTGTCCTCCAGATGCAAACAGATAAACCCTGTGAAGATTCAGGGCAGTGAAATAACAGTAACATTTTAAGAAGAATATTGACCTGCTCTCTCCAAAAGAAGGGAATACAAATGCATCCCACATCTGCCACCAGTAAGACAGAAGCCGCGCACCTGGCAGGCCTCTTTGGATTATGGACACAGCTCCCTCTTCTTAAGGAGTCCTGCAAACTGGTGACAGATTACATATATGAGCTGCTTCCATATTTTATAGAATAGAAAGATTAATAGTAGTGCTTTCACCTTGCTTGTATGATTCATCTAGACTAAAACCAAAACATTTCAGGCATAAATGTGCTTGTTTTTCTGCAGTGCCTTAGGCAGCACCATTATCTGAGGATTGATAAAGTGATCAAGCAACACAAGATCACACAGGATATTGCATCTGATCAAGGACTTTTTTCTTACAGTGAAGGAGAAGCAGCATTCGGCACGTGACGAGGGGATCCACTGGTACACTGCTGGTACTACATGCACACCACCCAGGAGCTGCCAGCCCAGTAATCAAACATGCTTTAGCATAGTTGAAGGCTCACTTGGAAATCACAGCCTGTGATATTATGTACAGTATTCACCTTAAACCAATTATCGCTATATATCTCTATAAGTAGAATTCACGTGTTAGAAAAATCACTTAAGGAATTTGGCTTCTCATTCTCATGACTATGGACTATGCAGGTATAAATTTTCTAGTCCCAGGGGGAGAATGCTTCCACCAGACGAAAAAGAAGAAGAAGAGCCTGTTGTTATGCAACAAAAGGGGGAGAATATTTGTGCCTTCATGCTACATCAGGTATTGCTTGACAATAATTTATTCATTTTATTTTAAATGGACAGGGACTTTTCTATAGACTAAGAATGACACAGTTATTTGACTAGTGAATCAGAAGTCTCAGAGGTGAGGGTCTGAATCTAAATCAACGTGATAGAAATGGTATACCTGCGAAGCCCACAGTTGTAAGAATGATAAGCCAAATTCCTTAAGTGAGTTTCCAGATATGTTTATCCTACTTATCATGGACACAAAATTATACAGTGATAATTGGCTTAAGAGGAATACTGTACACAATATTGCAGGCTGTGATCTTCAAAAGAGCCTGTAACTGCCCAAAACATGCTTCATGACTCTCCTTGGCGGGCGGCTCCTGGGTGGTGTGCAGGTAACACCAATAGTACCAGTGGCTCCCATCGTCACATGCCTAATGCAGCTTCCCCTTCACTATAAAAAAAAAAAAAAACAACTCCTTGATCAGATGTAATATCCTATGTGATCTCGAGTTGCTTGATGAGTGGAATCTAGAAAGAACAAAAATGTCAGCAGTGATTATTAGTTTGGTCTTTCAGGCAAGATGTGGCAGCCTATAAACTTGTGTCTTTGAAGATTCATCAGGAGCAGGGGCACCAGAATCATGAATGGTCTTATTTCTGAACTGAGAGAGATAAAGTTCGGACTGGGGTGGAGGCTGTGTTGTGCCATCCACAATCTTTCTCTCTTTGGGAATTTGTTCCTCTGAAAAAAAAAAAAAAATCTCTGTGCCCCGCACCACACCTCTTTCCTCCTATAGTACACAACCAAAGACTGGGGATGCACAGTTATGACAGCCCAGTTCCTTTGCTTTGATTTCTGACAACATGAAGGATGATCTCAATTCCAGACGTCTCCATAGTGTCAGCGGAGGTCCTTCGGCAATTTCTCCTTTTACTGCTGCCTTTGGTCCCAGGTGATGGTCCTCTGAGAATTCGCATTAACACTCTTCCATTTCTGAGTCTCTTTCTCAGGGAATCCCATCTTGACAGTGAAGGAAAGGGCTCTTCATCTTTGTCTGATGGCAACACAAGCAGCTCCAAGACTTGGCCTCTGTGACCGAACACACAGTTTGTTCACATCAACAGCCGCAGACCAAAATATACAGTGCTAGTGGCGAACACCTAGCACAGAATCTGTCTTAGCCCTTAGAATTTTGAGGCAAGCAAAGCAATGACTTTCCTTTTAATAAATAGCTTTGTTGGACCAAGGTAGGGACTAAATGCTTGTTGATTCCGTATCTGGTTACCATGAAGTGCTCATCATAAACTAGATGTGGTTTGATCCTTCAGTCCACAAAATCAAGGGGAAGTGCTATTTATGGGATTGATGGAATTATATATAGACAGAGTCCTTAGGATGTGCTCTGAGGGTGAGAATATTGTTGTCTATTACAATGAGACTCAATTAGATTAGTTAGAAAAGGCGACCTACCCTTTGGATGTCCTTTCCCAGGCAGCTCAGTGATTTTCTTTGGGCTTTTAGAAAAATAGCCATAGAGGCAGTGATAGAATCATATACAAGTTTAACAACTTAGACATAAATCTTCACTGAAGCTCACCAGAGTAATATCCAACTTAATAGCCGCCACTGCCGGTCCTGAGCACCAATCTGTACACAGGGGCTCAGTGGAGTTACCGGGCCTTAGACTGCAGTTCCGTCTTTCTACAATCTGACTTCACATTAAGTGGGTTTAGTTCTGAATTAATAGAAAACGCAGCCTATCTCCCAGTGCCTTTAAAACGTATTGAAGAAAGTACTGGAGAACAAAGAGGAAACATCAATTAATTCGAAAGATAAAGAAAGACTGAGAAATTATAAACAAAGAGAACAGAAATTGTCTATATGCAACATTTAGTAAAATGAGTAAGAAAAGTTCACACAATACAACAGAAAATATGACTTACCAATTACATTCTTTTACATAATCAAAAATGATAAGCAGGATGAAATCTCCACTATTATAAAACTTAATGATGAGAAATAAATGTCTGAATCTGTGGAAAATAATAACAATGGGCATTATGCCTCCCCCGCCCTCACTCTGCAGGAATAATGAGTGCTCCTTTCTCACTGGACTTCTGGGAGTTTACAAAATGTTCATCTTTGCTCTCTACTCAGTAACAATTAATTGATAAAAAGTGGATCATAAGTTGAGACTATATAATATCCCTAACTTAAGTGAAACTTTATAGTATTTCTTTTTTTTTTTTTGAGACAGAGCCTCAAGCTATCCCCCTGGGTAGAGTGCCATGGCATCACAGCTCACAACAACCTCCAACTCCTGGGCTCAAGCGAGTCTCCTGCCTCTGCCTCCCAAGTAGCTGGGACCACAGGTGCCCACCACAACGCCTGGCCATTTTTTGGTTGCAGCCATCATTGTTGTTTTGGCAGGCCGGGCTGGGGATTCGAACCCGCCACCTTAGGTGTATGTGGCTGGCACCCTAGCCGATTGAGCCACAGGCGCCGAGCCATAGTATTTCTTAAATGTGCTACTTTAAAACAATACAAAATCCCTGTGCATTCAATCTCATAAATAAGGGAAAGGTTAAAACATGAAATCTAAGCAAATAAGAATAAACACAATGCCAAATTGATATTGGGGCAGTGCCTGTGGCTCAAAGGAGTAGAGCCCCGGCCCCATATGCCAGAGGTAGTGGGTTCAAACCCAGCCCTGGCCAAAAGCTACAAAAAATAATAATAATAATAATAAATAAATACAATACTAGATTGATACTAAAAATATTTAAAATAACCCACATATAGTATCTATAGTTAATAAATCATACTTTATCAGAAATTTACAACTTTTAGTGGTATAATCTTCAATAATGTGTACAAAATAACAACAGTATAATATGAAAATATGTGCACGTATTATTTCTTTGAGTTCAGAACATTCCAAATCTATTCTTCTGGTTATTTTGAAATATACAATAAATTTAAATGCAATTGCCCTATTGTGCCACCAAACCTAGAATTTACTCTTCTTTCAAAGTATAGAAGAGTTGCGGGGGTGGGGGGCTAGCAACTCTTCTTTATATCCATTAGCAAGTCCCTTTCTAGCCCTTTCCCCCAACTCTTTCCCAGTCTCTGGCAACTTCCACTCTACTCACTACTTCCAGCAAGATGTGACATATATAAGAATAGAAATATGTATAAAGTTCTTTTGAGGGGATGCTTAACTCTCAAAATGCAGAAGTCAGATGAAAGGGCACCTCTAAAGAATAAAGAGGTATTTACAGAAAGCTAAAATAATGATAGGGGAATGGCCTTATGGAAAATGAAAGGAGGCTTTTGGGAGAATCACATATATTACAATTTTTCTTTGCCTAGAGGGTATGAAGGGGATTTAGGATCTGGAAGAAAGTTGATGCTACTATACAGGTAGCTAAGGTCCAGATCCGTGGCTGATCCAGTCTGTGAAAGATATTAGCCTTTTGAGTAAAGTCTTTGAAAAGTCATAAAAATATTTCAGGTGGTCGAGCTATATAATCAGATTTCTATTTTAGGCAAAACATTTGTATTCAGTTGTGAGAAATGAATTGAAACCATCGGGACAAAGGCAAGGTGATAATTAAAAACTTTTCCAATGGTCTTGGTGAGAAATTTGACAATCAGAACCAGGAAAGCAATTGGAGGTTGGGGATAGTACAATCTACAACAAGTTAATAAAAGAAAATACCAGAACTTGGAGAGCAGATAGTTGCTTTCTGGTGGGGGGGGGGCATGATGAATGTGAGGTAACTGTAGGTCACATGGATGGAAATGACCACAGGTAAGTTAAATATAAAGTTTAATGTTTGGGGAAGAAATTTGGGGTAGATAAATGCTGTACACACTAGCTTACAGACTGCTTCTTTGTTTATTTTATTTTTTCATTTTTTCTTTCTTTCTTTCTTTCTTTCTTTCTTTTTCTTTTTTTCTTTTTTTTTTTTTTAGACAGTCTCATTATGTTGCTCTGGGTAGAGTGTTGTGATTTCACAGCTCACAGGAACCTCAAAGTCTTGGGCTCAAGCAATTCTCTTGCCTCAGCTTTCCCAGTAATTGGGACTAGAGGTGCCCACCACCACATCCATCTATTTTGTTTGTTTGTTTGTTTGTTTAGCAGGCCGGGCCGGGTTTGAACCCACCAGGCCCAGTGCATGTGGCCGGCACCCTAGCCTATTGTAGTTTCTTCTAATGATGGCAGAAAATGTGGTCTATTAAATATATTGGAAAAAATACTAGGACACACGATTGTATTTTAAATTGAGGCTTCTTAAGCCATTAGATAGCAATAGAATTTTTGATTTGAATAAGATAATTTGAGTGTCTAAAGGAGCCCCCAGGAGTCAGTCAAATTCCCACTTTTTACTCTTTATGTAAAAAAGGGCAGCATTTCCAGTGACTTTCATTTCCATTCCGAGAGTAATCCTAGACAGAACATGGTCTGTGTCCGACATCAGGAGCTGTTAATTGTGGCAAACAATTGCTGGATAGTTGTTGAGGTTAAGAAACTTGAACAATGAGCTTTAATCACTCTGCATCTTCTCCCCAAAAACAACTTTAGACAATGTGATCACTCAGATTATTTTTAGACCTGACATTTATATTCATGCTTTTTCTGAAAACTATTTAGCATGTAAAATAAGACTATTGTTTCTACTAATTAAAATGTATCCCCAGTAGTATTATTAAGTTGTCTAGTTTTGGGTAAACAAAATGAAGGATAAAATGTTCTAATTGATAGTACCAGTTAATTATAAATAGGAACAATGTAAATGAGCACTACTGGCCTCCTGGTATGCATTAACCAGCCTGTAGTATGTGAGCAAGGTGGAAATAAACAGCCTGATCCATATGCCTTCTGATAGCCACACATGTGCTTAATGAGCTTTCTGGATAAATGCATTAGAACAACCTCTGTAAAAGAGCCTACACGCCACACTTCCAAGTGGTTGAGTGACCAGTGAACAAGTATAAAGATGGGAAAGGTGAAGATAACATGTTCTATTAATATAGTAAATAAAATAACTGTGAGTAACATACGGTATCTATCTAATGTTTTACTTGATATACTGAAGAGCTTAGTCAGGCCTTATTTGAAATATCAAAGAGATCAGCATCTCTTTGATACAACGTGCTTATAATGATTACATATCCTGAAACTTTAAACATCAACTGCCATTCCAATCCACCTTTCTTTTAAAAAGCATCTAGTACAGCTATGATTTAATAATTTTAAAAAAGCATCTATTAGGTGTAGAGGTGCCAAATACAGACGCACAGAATACAAATGGTCAAAACGGGCAAAATGATTCAATTTCCCAGACAATGCTAATAAATATGATATCGGCAAGAAAGGGTTTGCTAGGACAGTGAAGTCCCTGGATGACTCGGACTGACACAGAGAAGAAATTCACACACACCACCAGCCAGAATGGGTTATGAGTAGAACCTATGACAGGCAGATCAGCAAATTAGCACAGATGGAACAGTCGAGCTTTGGCAAGGTGCTTGGTATCTTTCCTCATAACATATTTGGAGGCAAACAAAGAAATTCTAAGCACATGTTAAGGCAAATAAGTGTGTTCATGACTGAATACATTTGAAGTAAGCTAATGAAGATATTTATGTTGACTAGGGGTTATCTTTTTCAAAATATCTGACAAGTATGTTTCTATGTAATTAAAAAAAAATGTTTCTATATCTTAAGACACATATATCAGGGGTATTTCTGTCCCTGATATATTTAATGAATTTATTAATGATACAAATTCCTTAAATGAAATTTTGAAAACGTGTAAATGTTGTGGCTATCACTACTTGATACTGCATGAGAAGATCAATACTTACGTGTTCTGCATGGGTATGTGTGTCAGGGTGTGTATAAGAAAACTGATTCAAAACAAAATATGAATTCCATGGGAAACTCTGACCATAAGAGAGAAATTTCTATTCTTGGATAAAAGAAACATTTGGTGTTAAAAGATCCATGACCAAGTGCTTCCAACTGAGTGTATGTGACAAAATGTCTATCTAAAGTTTGACCAAGGGCTTCCCACGTGGATTTCCCCTCCGCTGTCAGAGGTTCTGTTCTCCTCACTTAGCTTAGCTATCTTTGGCTTATCACGCTTATCCATCTTTCCCCCATCAATAAACTCTACCCTGTCACTAAAAATATAAATTGAATGAATAAAATGCGCCTAACAAGAAAGTAAGGTTTATAAGTTAAAGTTTGAAATAGCCATGAAAAGCACTCCTACAAATTCATGTTCTGATTATTATTAGACCATCTAAAACAACCAGGGGAGAAAATCTTACCCTTTTCCTGTTACTTAGCTCATGCTTAGGATCTGCAGTTATTTTTTGATGTTTCACAATGAAGGCAATATTACCTTATTTTTGTGCCTTTTTTTTTTTTTTTGAGATAAGAGTCCCACTCTGTCATCCTGGGTAGAGTGCAGTAGTGTCATCATAGTTCACAGCAACCTCAAACTCATGAGCACAAATATCCTCCCACCTCCAACTCCTGAGTTTCTGGAGCAACAGGCACAGCATTTCAGCCAGCTAGTATTTCTATTTTTAGGAGAGACAAAGTCTTGCTCTTGCTTAGGCTGATCTTACACTTCCGACCTCAAGCAATCCTCCCAGCTAAGCCTCCCAGACATTCTTGCATTTTATTGTTAAGATTAAGGGGTATACTGAGAAATGCAGAATTAATTTTTATGATATTAGACACACTCACTACATAGCAAAAACTGTAGGAGGAATATGATGATAGCCTTCCAAATATAAAAGGGCTATGATTTGAAAGGTAATGTATGTTATCTCTGTCATTCTTGTGGATCTAATGGCACTAGGAAGCCATCAGAGGATTAATTCATTAATTATTAACAAAAACATTGGGGTCAAAATTCTTTAGATGTATGATTACTTTTCACTATCTGCTCATAACTGAAGTAAATATATGTAGGCAAAACAAATACAACATAATTAAAAGGTATAAACAAAAGGTATATACAAAAAGTATAACAAAAATATTGTAAAATGGCCAGCCAGCTGTGTCTCAGATATTCAGGAGAATATTTATGCTGTAATTCTTGGATAAAGGTACATTTTCCTACTTCAAATTTGTCGGGGGTCACATCTTGAGAGCAGAGTCCTTTAACACCCATGGAACTGGCTGTGATTGACTGAAGAAAAAATAAAATTAAAAGTGGTGAGTAATAAAGAGACAGGACATGCAGAATAGTGTTCAAAAGTGGGAACACAGGATCACTGCTAGCTTGTGGGGTTCCAGCAAGTGACTCTGAGTGTTTGTTCCACTCAGCTTTTGTTGAAGGCTATTATCTCATTTAGCCCAGAGGGTAAGCTGAGGAAGGGAACAAAAATGTCAGCAGTTTCTCTGGGTAAGCATGTTAGTTCTTATTCTATCTATCATCATTAACTGTAAGGGTCTGAGCAGCCTTGAGAAATCTGAAACATGAACTTTGTGTGGGGACAGCCTCCTGTCTGTGGTCACGCACACAGATTACTTGGGGGAAGTTAATTTCCTCTAGTTGTGTCTGGAGATGCCCCAGTGGTGTCAGGCTCCTCTGAAGAATCAGTGGAACAGAAGAATTCTACTTTGATCTCCACCCAGAGCTATCTTCCTCTGTGATAAGGGTACCTCCTGCCTATATTTCAGACCTCCAGCTGCTCTCTTCATCTCTGCCTTGGCCATAATACAAATCCCCTCATTGGCTATTTATTTTGGCTGTTGACTGGGCACGGGTCAGCCTGGTTAATGGTTCTTCCCAGGCTTTGCATGTAACTGCTTCTATGGCCATTCTTCTATAGAGTGTTTACAGACCCAGCAGGAGTGTTTGCAAGCTATAACCCTTCCATACCAGGCTTCTAGTAAAAGCAGAAACTCCTCAGATAAGTAATTTAGCTGCTGGCTTAAAAGTAACTTAGCTGAACTGTTCTCATTCTACCTTGCTCAGTTTATTTTTTCATTTTTTTCCTTTTTCTGGGGATATTTTCCCTGGCCATGAATGGGGTCTTTGGTCCCCATTCTTCCTGTAAAATAAATTCAAAAATAGTAAGTGGAAGACTTACAAATAATTTTAGTCCTTATTCCATGCAACAGTCCTCAATTTCCCAATGTACACAGCAACTCCCCAAGTTTTTCTAGTATGAAGCTTTACTATTTTCACAATAGCATACATATTAATTTTATTTAAGTAAATAATATGTAATAAAAATGTGTCAAATAGTTACAAAGTATAATTATTATTTGGCCAAATATATAGACCTCTTTAACCTTTCAAATGGCATTTAGTCATGCTCTGAGGTTTATTTTGAAGCTATTATTTTTTTTTCATTTCCTAAAGGAATCTTTCTAGACACATGCATTATGTTAAGATTTTCAGTTTCCATATAGAATAAGTGCTGAAATCAATGCAATATTTTCCAACTTGAAAATATTCAGAGAAGAATGCTCAGGTGACAAAATATTTTTAATCAGCTGCATAATGAACTTTGATAGCAAAGAGCATTCAAAATAGAAAATATTTGATGCTGTAAAGTCAAATATTGATTTGCCTATAGAGAAAAGGATAATAAATTACAAAATAGAGGGAAAGTATTGATTTATAAACAGAGCATTGCATTGACTGTCAAAAGCGTTTTATCTACTGAGATGTTCAATTAACTACATACAACTATCAGAATGCAAGTCTGTTGTGTTGTCTAATGTTCATCTAAGGAACAAAACTGCTCTTTATTGAAAAATTATAGTTTATAACTTCTTTAAAGAGAAGATTTGGAGTTCTGAATTTGTTCTTTATCATTTGTCCTTTAAAGTTAAAGGATTGAAGTATCATTATTATAATAAAATATAATCCTATTTCTAATAACTGCTGTAATGATTGGGATCTAAAATAAAATAAGTCCTTCATAGTTTTTTTTTTTTTTTGAGATGGAGCCTCAAGCTATCCCCCTGGGTAGAGTGCCATGGCATCACAGCTCATAGCAACCTCCAGCTCCTGGGCTCAAGCGAGTCTCCTGCCTCCGCCTCCCAAGTAGCTGGGACCACAGGCACC